>OY856187.1:405826876-406019129 GCA_963693315.1 Diogma glabrata | reverse complement strand
AGAAATAAAATTGTTTGGATACTTTTACTGAATTTAAATGTAATTGTTAATCTGAAAATTAGGAATTACAAAATAATGATATACTTCCTTTTTCGATTATAAATTTTATTGTTGTTGAGAAAATTTGTTGTAAAAGAAAAAAAAAAGTTAGTTGGAAATTTTTTCGATTGTTTGTTGAATCAGATTGAGATTATTTATGGGTTTTTGTATTAAAATAATTGTTGAGGATTACCCAAAATATTTGAAAAGTTCAGTTCAGGCGATCAACAAAATTAACTATAGCTATAAGCAGCAAGATATCGTAAAAATTAACTTTAACTTTTAATTTTTAACCAACACTAAGGTCTGGTATAACCCGACCCTAAATTTTAATGACCATCAACGTCAAATTTTGTATTTTTAATATCAACAAATCTTATTCAAGGTTTTTACCAAAAATTGCATTAATCCGAACTATAAAATATATAAAATAAATTCGCGATCAAGATAAATCGTTTTTTAATTCCATTTTGTCCCATAAAACCTAAATTATGGTCAACTAAATGTTACTCGAAAACTAACCCGAAATCGTATAATTTATTTGCTCCAAGAAAAGTATTGGATAACTTTTTTTGTAATCCTATTCTACTATCTCTTCTATTTTAATTTAATTTATTTAAATTAATCATTTTTAAATACTACGAAGAACCAAATTTTATTCTTTTTTTATTGAACAACGAGTTAAGTTAAATAACACAAAAATAATTAAGTTGCAAATTAGTGCAACGTAATATAATAGATTTCAAGTTCAATAGAACAATAATATTTGAGTTTGATATTACAAATCTATAAGGACTAGTTATGACTTTGAGATCATTAACCTTAGTTTTGGTTTTTATGTAAAACAAACTGGCAAATCGAATAAATATTGGGAGAAAATTATGGTTTTAGCGGACGAATCGTAATGTTTCCGGACGAGGCGCTAGCCGAGTCTGTAATATAAAGATGAGTCTGCTAAAGCCATTTGCGTACGTGTTGCATACAACGTTTTACTTCGGTCTGAAAGACCTAAGTATTAGATTCATGAGCTCAAAGTCAAATTCTTACCCCCCCTTTTTTTAGCTTTTCTCGACGTTTCAGGACCAGCTGATTCTAAAAAAGCAACAAAAAAAATGTGTGTCTGTCTGTAGGCCAGCCAGGACGCTGTGTTCGATAACTGTTCCGAAAGTGTGTCAAAAAAATCATTATGTGTGTCAAAAATAGCAAATTTTCATATTTTTGGCTTAAAAAACGTTCATTTTAAGTGATTACGAGTAGGAACATTAAATTTGGACGAATCTTGATGGTCGGGATTGGTATGTGAGATTAAAAACTAGATTATTGCATTATAAGTTTGTCAAAAAAATGTTGTCAAGTGTGTCAAAAGAAAGATTTTTATTTATATTTTTACCTAATTTTTTGGAAAAAAAATAAAATTAATTGTTTGTTGGAAATGCAATTTTATTATTATTATTGAGAATTATGGCATTATAAGTTTGTCAAAAAAATGTTGTCAAGTGTGTCAAAAGAAAGATTTTTATTTATTTTTTTACCCAACTTTTTGGAAAAAAATAAAATTGTTTGTTTGAATTGAAATTTTATTATTATTATTGAGAATTATGGCATTATAAGTTTGTAACCCGCGCGAAGCGTTTCAGACGTGGGCGTGGGAGATAATTCAAGGCTTAAACGGGCGTTCATAGATCGCTAGGAGTTTGAAGCTCCAGGGATTTAGCTTCAAGATCATTCATAGAGAAGGAAGAAAAACATAGTTCCGGATACTCTCTCTCGAACCTTTTCATCTGAAGCATTAACAAAAGAAAATATTGAGTCTCTTTGTCTAAATGATGATGCATTTCGGTCACCTGATTATCTGAGTCTTGTCGAAAGGGTTAGTAATTTATCACAAAAATGTAATTTGGTTGTACGTGATGGAAGAGTTTTCATCAAAACAAATAATAGCGGTAATTTAACTGATCCTTTGTATCGTTTGTATGTTCCTGTTGCTCTAGTACATGATCTTTTGAAATCACATCACGATTCTCCTTCAGCTGGTCACGCTAGAGTTGAAAGGACGTTTGAACGTTTACGCCGATTATATTACTGGCCCAGTATGTTTAGAGATGTCAAGGAATATGTTAATAAGTGTCATATTTGTAAGACGTGTAAAGCTCCTAATTATTCCACACGACATCCCATGGGAAGCTTTCATATACCCACTATTCCTTGGCAACGTATATTTATTGACTTTCTTGGTCCATATCCAAGGACACGATTGGGATTTAGTTATGTTATGGTTGTAATTGATCATTTTAGCAAATTTGTCATCTTAGAGCCTTTAAGATCAGCTACAACACAAACAGCTATACAAGTTTTACTGAAATGGATCTTCAATTTATTTGGAGTACCCGAATGCATCGTTTCTGATAACGGGAAACAATTTATTTCTCAAAATTTTAAGGCCTTTCTGTCGAAACTAAAGATTGCTCATGTTTTAACTCCAAAATACAGTCCACAATCGAATTCTTCGGAACGAGTAAATCGAACGTTATTATCAGCCATACGCTCGTATTTAAAAACAGACCATCGTGAATGGGATGCCAATTTAGATGATATTGGTGGAGCACTACGCACAGCCTTTCACGATTCCATTGGAAAAACCCCATTATGCTCTCTTCGGTCGACATATGATTAGCCATGGTGATCAGTATCAGGTATTACGTGAACTTCAATGTCTAGGTGAAGCAGACGTAGAGACTTTGGATCCCTCAACGCACCTTGAGTTGATGAGAAATAGTATTATGGAACGATTACAAGAATCGTCACAACAACGTTCGAAACAATACAACTTGCGAAGTCGGCCAAGGACGTTTCCTGTGGGACATTCAGTTTATGTCCGAAATTTTACTCAAAGCGATGCCACAAAAAGATTCTCGGCAAAACTTGCACCAAAATTCGTGAAAGCCATAATTAAGGAGAGAATCGGAAATGTTGCATTTCGTTGTGTGGATGAAAAGGGTAACAACTTAGGAATATACCACCTTAAAGATATACAAAACTCGTAAACTCTGTTGAAATTCCATTTCTCTCTACTATTTGATTTTTTTTTTCTTCCTTTTTTTTGCCCGGCTTGAGACTTCTCATGGGTCATGGGACAGCACCACGATTTGTAACCCATCATATTGGGTTACAATTAGAAAACTATTTTGTTACGCTGCCTGAAATCTTGCATCGACTTCATTATAACCAAATTCAATAAATGTACTAATAAAAAATTTAACAGAAATAATAATAATTTATTATGTTAGAAATATTTAAACAATTTGCAAATATAATTTTTATGAGTTATATTGCTTTTCTTTGATAATTAATTAATCCAAACATTCCAACGGGATTTGCTTTTTTTATGATAAATTGCATTCAGACGGAGAGAGATTTTGATTTGATGATGAGATGTGATTTTTGCATTTATTTGGGTGATTTGAGTTTTGATTTGCTTTCCAAACTGATTGGATCAAAATAGGAAAAATAATTAAACAATCAATAATAATTAAGTTATCAGTCCAACAAGATATTATATATTTAGTTTTTGATTTGATAAGTTTATATTGTTCAAATTATATAATGCAAAAATGATTTTTGTGTTAATAATAGTTAATAATCTACAGTTTTGTGTGCCTCCTTAATTTTATAACAACAAAAAAATATTTAAAACATTGTTATGTTTAAAACATTTAACTATTTTGGAAATGTTAATTAAGATCGAGTTGAAACATTTATTATATGTTATAGAGGATTATGTTTTTTTATCAAAACCGGCGCTCGTTAATAAATTTGTTAGCCAGGTTTCTTTTCACCTATTACAATAAACGGATTCCTCAATAGAGGCAAAACACATAATGCATGGACAATAATTCTAACGCTTGATACAAAAACTTCCGAAACCTGTCTTAGCACGGTGTAAATTTTACAAATTTCGTTACAACAAAATAAATTTATAATAAAATAAATGTATTCAAAATCGCAAACCAACTAGGAGATTTTCATGTTGAATAGTGGATGAAACATCGAGTGCAAGTACAACCATAGTGAAAAGTGGGCAAGGACAATAATTCTAAATGAGTGCAAGTGCCTTAAAATTTAAAATAGTGCAATCCAAGAAAATAAACAAAATTTTGATCAAAATCATATGACTAAAAAAAATAATAATAACAAATAAAAAGAATTTTTACATGTTTGTGTTGTCCAGTATATACTTTATTTTATTTTTTTCAAACTTATCTATGTAGTTTTTATTTAGATTTACCGGTGATGGGTAAGTAAGTTAAGTTTAATTTAAATTATCAATTTTGTTTTATACTATTGAATATATTTACTAGAAATTCTAATTTTTTTGTGTTTTCTTTATATTTCTTCTTAAAATAATGTAGGGAAGTTTTTTTTATTGTTCAGATCTTGTCTCATGTCGTCACTGCCCAATCCTTTACCTTCCCAATCCTAGCGATCTATGAACGCACGTTTAAGCCTTGAATTATCTCCCACGCCCACGTCTGAAACTAGCCAGAGCACCAGATCGCATCAAGGCCTCTAAACGAGTGGAATTTACTGTTAACACACGCTTCGCGCGGGTTACCAATTTGTCAAAAAATGTTGTCAAGTGTGTCAAAAAATGATTTCATTTATTTTTTACCCAATTTTTTTGAAAAAAAATGTAGCTGTTTTTATGACGTAATGTAATTAAAAATGAAATTGAACATGGAAATTTTTGAATTTGTTATAGTTTTTGAAATATTTTTGGAATTTTGAAAAAGTTTGTATTTTTGATTTTGTAATAATTTTTGCAATATTTTTAGAATTTCGGAAAAAGTTTTAATTTTTGATTTTGTAAGAATTGTTGGAATATATTTTAGAATTTTGAAAAATTTTTAATTTTTGATTTTATTATAATTTTTGGAATTTTGAAACAAGTTTTAATTTTTGATTTTGTATAATAATTTTTGCAATATTTTTAGAATTTTGGAAAAGTTCGAATTTTTAAGAATTTTTGGCATATTATCGGAATTTAGAAAAAGTTTAAATATTTGATTTCATTCTAATTTTTAGAATATTTTTGGAATTTTGAAAAAGTTTGATTTTATTTAATTTAACAATATTTTTGGAATTTTGATTATAATTTTCCGGCAACGTATTGATGTTTCGTGTTAGTTTTGTAATAAATTTTTAAACAGATATAAAAAATACTTGTACTTTAACAAAGAGTTATGTTTGATATACATCGCTGCCCAAAACTAAAAACCATGTCCTCGTGAAAGTTTTTTGCCAAAAACTATATCAAAATCCTTTCGATATCAAAATCCTTTCCTTTAGATCGAAGTCTTGATATCTCAGAGCTGTGAGATTTCAGCCCCTCCATATTTTTAGTATTAGCTCTTATTTTTAGCTATTTTTTTTCTAATTTATTGCTTAATTTGTATTCTTGCGTACTAGTCCAGTAAATAAAGGGTAAAAGGTCGCAAAAATCCTGTCGCGGACGGGACCTGGCGGAAATTGTTGGTCTTACCGAGTACTTTGACGTGAGAAAAATTACCTTGGGGTTCCGACCCTGTGAGCCTGGAAAATGGCCCTCAAAGTGTCAGAAGTAGTTTCCGGGCCATATCTCCGGAAATATGGCAGTTAGGGTATTCCTGTTTAGCTAGAAATGAAGGTGAGCTAATTATCTACAGAAATGGTTCTGATCATTTTTATCGTAAACCCGATAGTTTCCGAGATAACGGACTCGAACCTTGTCCTGCATTTTTCTCTTCATCATGGAGCCAGAACGCCGCTTTACACGTATTTACTAAGGAGCGGCTGACAAATTAGCGGATAACTCGGTCAAAATTCAATATTTTTCGATGATTCAAAATTCATGTGAAAGAGAAAACCCGTACCTGTCACATCCTGTGATAAAATTCCTGTTATCACGTTTGTAAGCGAGTGCAAACGGCGGTCAAAGTTTCTTTTTATCCGGTTTTCTGACGCTGTTTTAAATTGATACATATTTTTTTTAAAAATTGTGTTTTTATATGTTTCTTTCGTGATTATTGTACCTGTGGGGGTCTTGAAACATCTCAGAAAGTTTGCCACAGTGGCTTTCTCGCACTTTTAAACAAAAGGGAATTTATTAATTTCCATTTTGAGGACTTTCATGGAGTTTCGGGAAGTCCGCGGAAAATCATTAATAAAAGATTTATTTTCTATTAAAGCGCCTCATGAGTTACACCAATTTGTAGCTTAGAATGTCTAGTTTCCGATCGTGTTTTTCAAATTGTTAAGAAATTTCTAGGGCTCTTTAAAAGTTGATTTTACGCCCACACGGGAAAAAAACTGGCCAAATTTTTCAGAAACTTTTTTTTCTTTCCGAGGAATGTTTTGGGTATTGTTACTTATATAAAAGTAAAGCTGAGGTTCTCAGCTTTCCATTGATATAAATAATGTCATTGTTTTTAATCCACAAAAAAAAAAATTGAAAAAGTTTCTCTGAAATTATTTATGATAATTTCCTCTTTTTTTCTGCTTCACGTGGCGGCGCGTATAGTACGTGTATAATGTCGGTCCGCGCAGGCGCGCACACATGGCACACACACACTGGCTTCACGCGTCCCTCGTGGACTTATATTGTTATTGTTATTGTATTAATCGTCAACAATAGTACATTATGATGCTAGGACGTAAAGCTAAAGATTTTGGACGGATGTGGAGTCTAGGCGCTAGCCGAGATTTGCACCCACATTAAGTCCAAAATAGCTGACGTCCGTGCATCATATACTATTTTTTATTCGCCGCAAGCAAAATATTTTAAGAAAATTTGTTTATTCTAAATTAAAATTATAAATTTTCATAAATTTTAAAATAAAAATATGTGGAACAAGTAACCTTAGACAAAATATTAATTATTTTTTTCAAATTATTGTGTAGCTATGACAACAAATGATAACAACTATTTTAATTGGATAATGAAATTTTGAATTTAAGGGTTGCTTAGATAAAAAATTTTATTTTTCATAGAATTTAAACAAATGCAAATGCTTTTTACTTTTTTGGACGTAGCTATGACAACAAAATAAATAGTTAAAAAGTGACACTTTTAGGCCGCAAATCACAGTAATAAAGTAACACTTTAATATGTAGGCGAATAAAAACGTCATTTATTATAAATTATTAAATTAGAAATCGACAACATTTACAGCGCATTTACAGCGACATAACAAATTAGTACATGTATAATTTAAATTTGTGTGTGACTGATCCTTCCTATGCTCCTATATGGCCGCGATAATTTCGCAAATACAACGAGAAAGCCATTGTCATTTGCAGGTCAAATTTTTCAGGCCAAAACATGGAGCTGTGGGTATTTCCAAGCCCTCAGTTCTCAAATTTGATGAGAATCTGGCGTTTTTACATGGTCTCAAATTTGACAATTTTTCACTACCCGTTTTTGCAAAAAGTATCAATGTTGCGAAAAAAATGATTAGAACCATTTCTGTAGATAATTAGCTCACCTTCATTTCTAGCTAAACAGGAATACCCTAACTGCCATATTTCCGGAGATATGGCCCGGAAACTACTTCTGACACTTTGAGGGCCATTTTCCAGGCTCACAGGGTCGGAACCCCAAGGTAATTTTTCTCACGTCAAAGTACTCGGTAAGACCAACAATTTCCGCCAGGTCCCGTCCGTGACAGGATTTTTGCGAGCTTTTGATCTTTTTCGACCTTTATTTACTGGACTATACCTAAAAATTTGATTTTTGAACAAAACTTATCAAAGCAATTGTGATTATAATTTGAAAATAATTATAATATAAAATGAAAACAAATTTTGAATCTGCTAAAGTGTTGTCATAACGACTTTAAGTACTAGGCTGCTAAAATACAATTTTGCGGACTCTAAACAGTTCTAAAAGTAATCATTTTTCGGAGCTAATACTAAAAAATTGTTTTTTTTATTTATTGATAAAATAAATTATTAATGTATCAATTAATGTATCATTAACTTTTGTTCAATTATTATAAAATCACATTTTAATTTGAAGTCAATAAATCAAGACGTGTTTTTGTAAAGAATAATCTATATTTAACTTAAGTTGTTTTGGATAAGATCTCTACTTGGGGGCTCAACCGGGATGGTTCTGGCTACTAAAAGGCGTGAGTATCCTGAAACAGAGATGTGTACTTACGGTAGATCGTGTGTTTTGTTCAACAAAGTGTTGTAGTGAGAATACACGGTGGGCTAGAATAATCGATTGTTAGAGTGATTCATTTAAAATAGAGTTTTGTGAAAAACACCAAAAACGTGTTAGTGTAGCATTAATCCCAATAGTAAACTTTAATGGGGAAAGAGAAGAAAAAGACGCGTGGTCGCATACCGGAGGATGGTTCATATGGAGAAGGATTTTATAAAAAAATGGGTGAAGAATTTGCCAAAGCTGTTGATCGTGCATTTTCCCGGACATCTTCAGTTACTGCTTCAGGTGGAACATCGTCTAGCAGCTCTACAAAAAGATTTAGAATTAAAAAGATAGAACGATTAAAGAAATAGAACAATTGAAAAGGGAGATGCAATTTAAAGAAAGAGAAAGTTTGACGCAGTCGCAACAATCGTTTTCTTTTCGAGAGATAGAGGATTCGATGGTAAAATTTAACGGTGCAGATGGTTATATGTTGTAAAAGTCGATAGCTGATATTAGTGAAGCAGCAGCAATATATAAGTAGACTGAAGTGCAGACAACGACATATGCAAAAAAAGTGTTGGATGGTGATGCAATGAAGGCACTTCGAACTACAACATTAATTTCAAAGTGGGAAGAATTGCAAAACTTTTTGAAGGACGAATTTGCCCAGTCTGAAAATAGTCAATAGTGCATCCATTCATAAGAAAATGCGTGAACGGAAAAAGCATAAAGATGAGTCCTATTTAAGTTATTTACTGTCTTTACGTGAGCTTGGGAACATGGCCAAGTTGAAAGATGAAGCAATCATCCAATATTGCATAGAGGTTATAGAAGACTATGAACCCAACTATTTTATATGGGGCCAGTTCAATTAGTGACTTTTAGAAAAAGCTGGTGTATTATGAAGAAATAAACTTGCCTAAGAAGACATTACAATCAACAAAATCAATACCATCTTGCTCAAGCAAACATGATAGAACCGAGATCTCGCGGATAAGACCAAGAGTTAAGTGTTACAAATGTCATGAAGTGGGTCATATGTCAAAAGATTGTTTCAATAAACAACGAGGTTCTCAGTGTTATAGTTGCAACGAATATGGGCCAATAAATGTCTAGCCAATAAATGTCAGAAAAAGAAGGATAAAAATCCAAATGTATGTGCAGCAGTTAGTCAAGATCGGGATCGATATGTCAAACGGATTGCTATTGATGGTTATGAGATGTATGCACTTATCGACAGTGGAAGTGACCTTAATTTCATAGCTAAAGGAAAACTTGAAAATTGGTATCAACCAGAAATGGAAGGGGTAACAACATCGTTTAAAGGAGTTGGCACAGGCACTATGTATACGATCGGCAGAATAACGTGTAACATGGTTATAGATGATGAGACATATCGGACAACCGTTCATGTTGCTGAGGATGGGATCCTGCCCTATGATGTGATTGTTGGGAACGAGTTGCTAGCACAAACTGAAACTGTGTGGATACCGGATGGTATTAGTGTTCGGAAATCGGGGTCTGAACTTCCTATTTATGCCATTGAAAGAGAGGATGATTTAAATTTAGATCACATTCAAAATCGTGCATTGGCAGACAAGGATGTTTGTTGGCTATGACAATCAAAAAGGTATGTCAAATTTAAAAATGGAAATGAAAATTATTTTATTAGATTACATGCCAATCTACCAGAAGCCACAAAGATTGTCGCCTTTAGAAACCGTTGTGGTACAGAACCAAATTAAGGAATGGAGGTCGGAAGGAATTGTTGGACCTAGTATCTCCAACTATGCCAGTCCTATAGTTTTGGCCAATAAGAAGGATGGAAATAAAAGATTATGCGTGGACTATCGCAGGCTCTATAAGGTCATTGTAAAGGATCGGTATCCACTGCCGATTGTAGATTGTACTTCTAGATGCTCAATTGTTTTGTATACTCGATTTACGTAATGGCTTCTTTCATGTACCTATAGCTGAAGATTCGATCAAATATACTTCGTTCGTCACACCTTTTGGGCAGTACGAGTTTTTGAGAGTACCATTTGGGTTGTGAAACTCTCCTACCGTGTTTCAACGGTTCATAAACGAGATTTTTCGTCAACTGTGTCTGGATAAAGTTGTATGTGTGTACATGGACGATCTAATAATCCCAGCACTCACTGAAGAGGAAGCAGTACTCAAATTAGAGCGTGTTCTAGATGTTGCTCAAAATAATGAATTAGAAATTAAATGGTTCAAGTGTGAATTTTTGGTTAAGCGTGACGAATACTTGGGTTATCAAATCGAAGGTGGTCGAGTGAAACCATCACACAATAAAACGGTTGCCATCTTAAAGTTTCCGGAGTCAAGGAATGTAATGCAGACTCAACGATTTCTTGGCCTTACGGGATATTTCAACTATTTCTTGGCCTTACGGGATATTTTGGCCTTACGGGATACTGGCGGGACGCCAGTGAGATCGGTCTTGGTGCTATTGTAATGCAACAAAGTATGAAGGATGACATCATGCATCCTGTATTCTATTACAGTCGGAAGACAACTGCATGTGAAGGAAAATATACAAGCTATGAGCTAGAGGTGTTAACTATAGTGTGCGCATTGAAGAAGTTTCGTGTTCATTTGCTAGATCTTCGCATAAAAATCATTAATGATTGTGCTGCTTTCAAAAGTACTATGGAAAAGAAAGAGTTATCATCCCGTATCGCAGGTTGGGCGTTGTGTTTGCAAGAGTTCGACTTCGAATTGGAGCATCGAATATCGAATAGAATGCGCCATGTACACGCATTATCAAGAAGTCCAATACTATGTGTGTTGCAGGATGATGTCACTTCTCAAGTAAAATCTGCCCAGAAATATGATCAGAACATTCAACTTATTTCCCGTCTTTTGGATTCAGGTACATATGAAGATTACATTAAAACTAACGGTGTTCTTTTAAGTATTAAGTAACAGTTGTCTTATGGTGCCAAAGAAAATGCAGAATGAAGTGATAAGACTATGTCACGAACAGGGTCATTTTGGGAAAAGGAGAACATTAGAGCTTATTCAGCGGCAATACTACTGCCGCTATTGGTGACCTACCATTAAATACATACCACATTGATCATCTTGGCAGTTTTACCGCTCCTAGAAAACAATATAAATACATATTTTGTATCGTAGATGGATTCATCAAGTTTGTATGGTTGTATTCAACAGTCCAAAGAATATTATTTCGGATAGGGGAACAGCTTTTACTTCTAAGGAATATAAAGAATATTGCGAAGATGAAGGTATCGATCACCACATAATTACTACTGGTATGCCGACAGGAAACGGCTAAGTCGAAAGCATCAATCACGTAATCATACCTGTTTTAGCCAAATTGTCACACATCAATAATACTTTTCATCGTTCTATCAGTCGATCTCCGTTTGAGTTATTATTTGGAACGAAAATGCGCAGTCCAGAAGACTTACGTGTTCAAGAGGTTTTGGAAGTTGAAGTAACGAAGTCATTTTGTAAAGAGCCTGAGATTTCGAGGAATGAGACCAAAATACAAATTGAGAAGGTTCAAGAGGAAAATAAACAAACTTTTAACAAAAAGAGAAAAGGGCTACGTTATACAAAGTAGGAGAATGGGTAGTCATTAAACGAACTCAGTTCGGAAGTGGTCTTAAAATTCAACCTAAATTCTTAGGACCGTATGAGGTCATTAGTGTGAAACCTAACGATCGTTATGATGTTAAAAAATCCAGTAACACCGAAGGACCACAGATGACTTTTAAACTAGCCGAATTTATGAAAAAATATTATGTAGGTTTATCGGATGAAGATGATAGTACAGAAGATGACCAGGAAAGGTAACCAACGCGGAATAAACCAAATGAATCGATTATATCTACTGAGGAAAGCGGGTTTTTAGGGTTTGACAGTTAAATGACACCGAGGCGGCTGTCAATCCAGGAAGGATCACCCTATTTTAATAACCAACTTTAAACCTATAAATATAACAGTAAAACCAGTTAGAATAATGTATCATTAATTTTTGTTCAATTATTATAAAATCACATTTTAATTTGAAGTCAATAAATCAAGACGTGTTTTTGTAAAGAATAATCTATATTTAACTTAAGTTGTTTTTGGATAAGATCTCTACTTATATATATATATAGACTCAACCGAGTCCTCAATTATATTCGGGAATTGGTCAAGATGGAAATAGGCAAGCAAAAATAAACACCACATCTCATAAGTCATAAGGCGGTAGTAATGTATGAGTCGCCAGTTGGCTTTGTTGGCCGGTCAGTTTTATCGCGCATTATTGTATGCTCAACTAGGGTTGCTTGGTTAAGGTATATTCTACTGGTTGGTTTAGAGTTCGTAATGGTCATAAAATCTATGTTAGTATCATAGGTAGTAAAATTCTGATAGCTACGGAACATGGAGAGAATGTTCACCGTTTAAACAAATCATCAGTCATGGTTATTATATCACTAAAGCAAGTAACATGATAAATATTTCAGACTGATAAGTTTGGCAACACAACCCAAATGAAATAAATACACCACAAACAAAAACGTAAGAAATCAACACACACAATTATGTTTTCGCAAAAGTTTCTAAATTCGTTAAACAAATCGAAGGTCACGACGTATCTCTGATCCAATCATTATTCTTAAAAAAACAAATTAATTAATTTATTCAAAACCACGACCTGCCTCTTAACTTAATCTAATTTCCTTGAAAATCTTCATTAAATTTTATCACAAATTAAAGCAAAATTTATTCTTCAAGTTGTTGTTGTTTCTATTTATGATTAGGAAACCAATATTTCTTAATTTTTTAACAGTTCAATTAATACTTAAAAAAACAAACCAGATTTTTAAATAAAATTTATACAATATTTGGCCTAAATATATTTAAAATTCATAATACTTCTGTCGAATAAATACATATATCGAAGCTAAAACATGTGTTATGGTGACAATGAGCACATCGTTCATCGATATAGTTCACAAACAATAATAATAGTCCCCCATCATTATTCGATTACTAGAAATTCAATTTTCAACAAATCACAACCCACATAAATGTTATTTTTTACATAATATTAATAATTTTATATCGATATTCGAAACAAAACGAACAACATTATTTTAACATTGAAAACTAATAAATTAATAAACCGCAGAAACGTCAATTTTTAATCCTTGAGACAATACATCAATAAATTAATTACAAGACAAGAGATTTTTCTGTTTGAATAATAATTAAGACGAAGTTACAAAAAAAAATAACGATTCGATCTCGTCATATTAACAGTATGCAGATATTAAAAGGAATACCCGCCATAAAGTCAATTAATACAAATTAATTTTATTGTCAAAGGAAATCTATAAACTTCCTTTTATGTAATATAAAATTTATTAAAAAACTATACACCTGTGTCAACTGTTTACATAAGTAAATTATCTCATCTGATCAAATATCATTTAACTTTGTTTTCACATCGTACAATCAATTTAATTATTAATTTGACGAAATAACTTTTTTTTATGTGATTTTAATTAGGCAAAAGATAATTTTTATAATTATTTAATATATATATCACAGTCAGAAAAAATATGATATTTTGTAGCTTAAGTAAAACAAACAATGATGTGACTAATCGACAAGCACAGCGAATTGTGAATACAATAACTAAAGAAGATGCTGGTAGATGCTTGTGACAACTTTTTAAAAATATTTCTAGTTAAACAAAAAGACTTTTACTAGAATTTAGCCATTGTGGTAGTAACCAACACCAAAAAAATTGATTCCTTAACCCTATCAGTAATAACCAGAGATGAAGACGAAAAACAAAAAAATTTACTGCACGATATTATCAAACCTTGACTTCAAATTTTACATCATAAATTTAACTAATGAACTGCCACAACATATAAATTTTAATTCAAAACAAGATGATTTCTTCAACATCATTAATCAATCATAACATTAACATAATTAATTGAACACATCGTAAACCGCAATTCAATTCTCACGGACATCATCTTATCAATTTCAAAGAATCTCTCCCTCACTATATTCATACACAATCAGTTTTGTTTTCTTTTCTATGAATCTTTGTTTTTTTTTTCCTCAAGCAATCAACATATAATATATAAGAAAAATTACCACCTTACCTTGATATTTATAACAATATTAATATCAATAATAATAAAAAAAATGTTTTAAATATTTAATGCTAACATATTTGTATTTATCATATTTCATATTCATATCATCATATTCTTATTAAAAACTAGGAAGTAGGAATGCTCAACCTTTTTGAAGTATGTATGTAAAATAGTTTTGTAAAGATCAAATAATGTTTTCATATTCCATGACAACCGAACGAGAGCCGAAACTCAAAATAATAAACCAAACTGCGCTAAAAACGCTCTTAGTAACCAAAACACGTTCCCCACCCACATCACAAATTTAACAAAAAAAAGCATATTTCCAACCGATTTCAAAATCTATAAACCTATCTATATTCACAAAAAACAGCAAAATTATCCGTTCATAAATAAACATCTTTAAAAACTTGATTATTTACAATAAAAAAAATAAATTATACTAAAGTGCGACAAAACACTATCGTCATCATCATCCAAATCAAAACAAGAAAGCTAAAATTACCAACTATCGGTTGAAAATAGCTTGGCACTATCTATGAAAAGTCAAAATAAAAATTTCACTCAAATCGCAATCGGTTCAACAATCTTTTGTTTGCTATTGTCCACTTCTAACCGAGTACCACATACACTGAGTGCCACATACACTGAGAAAGAAATTTCAAAAACTAAGCTATAGTTTTCGTTACATACATATGTCCAGCTGTTTGTTCAGTCATGCCCGAAGTTAAGGGAGAGTGGGCAGAAAAACCTAAAAATTACAAAATAGCTAATTACGCTAGTCCTACCCTAATTGCATTTCCTTAAAAACCAATAAATCAAAGTAAAAGTTAAGTTTTCGTAAAAATTGCATACAAAGTGATCTTTAACCCAATCCAAAATTTGAATGTGAGTATCAATCAGTCTCATAAAACAAAATCCTTATAACACGATAGCAAAATTGAATTTCATCAATTCATTTGAATTGAATTCATTGAATATAATTTCAAAACTTTCTTCATAACGACATCTTGTATTATTTTATTTATTTAGAAATTGTTCAATTTTCTAATTTTGATGTTGGGAAGTGAGTCTTGGATAAAAGAATAATAGAACTGACATCTACAAACAAATTGTGGTACTAAAATGAAAAAAAAACAATTGAAATTATTAAGTCTGTTTCTCAATGTTGTTTCTTTCGTTTACTTTAATTAGTTATAACTGTGTTAAGGTTCATGCTTTTGCACTTCGGCTATATGCAAGATAAGAAAGATATATTAAGATCTTCGTCTTCAATTGTATCAATGAACTCTTTTGGTGAAATCCTTTATCGAAACAATCGTATGTATATTCAAAAGTGAGACTGCACAAACAATCAATCAAACTATAGTGTGAAGATACGGATAATGGATCGATGTCACAAAGGAAATGGATTACAAGAATTATGTTGCCACAAAGACAAGACATTGCACGACTCGCCCAATCGTTCGTATACATTCAATTAAAGGGGGATTACAACAAGCAGAAGAATACCGAAAACAAACAACAAAGAAAAAGGCAGATGTAATTAAAATGCAGATGGGTGATCCATCATCTATTTTCCTCCCATTTGAAAAACTGTACTTTGATTTCCTTGGATCATATCCACGCTCAAAAGAGGACAATTCGTATATATTTATTTCCTCAATCATTTTTCACGATACGTTTTGACTGAACCTCTTCGCAACTCAACTGCTGCTGAGCTTGCAATTAAATTTTTGGAAAATCGAGTTTTTAGTGTATGTATGGTATGGTGTACAGGAATATCTTGCTTCTAATAACTGCTCTTCTTTTCAATCTAACAAGTTTAACAATATACTCTTCGCAATGCAACGCATCAGAGCGAGTAAATCGAACCATTCTTTCATCGATTCGTTCCTTTTTAAAAGATTTGCAAGACTGGGATCTTTACAAATCTCTTCATTGTTTAATGTGCTACACAATTCTACAAAATTTTCTCCCCATGTTTTAGTTTCTGGTAAGCACAAAGTATCCTCTGGATCAACATAGAAGCTACTTCGTTCTGTTCCTAATTACCAATTTGATCCATTTACTCGATATTCTTCCGATCATTCTTCTTTTCTTCAAGAGAAAGTTTTAAGCAATCTAAGAGCAGCATATCATACGAGCGCTGCTCGTTATAATTTGCGCTCTCGCGTCCGAAAACTGGAACCAATAATGCAGACAGTTTTTGTTCGAATTTTTTTCCCAAAGCGATGCTACGTTTCTCAGCCAAGTTGTTTCCCTACATTTATCAAAGGAAAAATTCTTAGATCGGTTGACAACGTTGCATAAAAGTTGGTTGATGAAGCTAGAAGAACGCTTGGTATCTTTCATGTACATAAAATCTTAGTAACGCAAAGGTGGTGTCCTTTTTCAAATAAACTTCATAGCCCGGCTTAGAGACAGCTTCAGGGTGTGAGACGTTCCCACGAATTGTGGCGGTGAAAAAAAATCTTTCTCTTTTTCTTCATCACAACAGATTGAAATTTGAACCTTTCTAATAAATAATCACCTTAAACTATATTCGAAACAATTTCCTAAATTATTCTACATTTCTAAATCTAAATTCCTTTCTTCAATATCTCATATATTTCATTTATAGGATTTGCTGCTTGCAGCGAGAACAAGAATGCTTTATCAGGTTTTCTTTAATATCACCATATTACGAGAAATGGAGAAAACCTTGACATATTGGTTAATGTATTATAATTTATTAACGGGCGACACCACCCATAAAACGATCGATCAGCTAAGATATTCTCACATCAATTGCTGGAACTTGAAACGGAATGTTATCTCAGGAAGAATTACACTGCCTCGAAACTTCTGCATTTTGGTTATGTCAAGAGAAGAATAGGTTGAAAAATAATGTATAATTATTCTAACTAATTATTCTAACCTTCTCGCATGGACGATTCCTCAGAACGAATTTTGTACTGAGATCGACGTCTTCAAAGGTTTCTATATTTCGTTGTCGTATATTGTAATTCAAAAAAAAGAGACCTCCACATCTGTAGCAGAAATGCATTTACCAAGCACCAAGAAGATTTCCATTATTGGGAAAAAACGAAGTAGATTGAATGGTGAAAGTTATGAAAATTTCTGACTTTATAGAGCAAGATAGTATATGGAGTGCAACCGTGGTATTGCTCGAGAAGAATGATGGATATTTTCTGATTTGACTAAAGAAAATTGAATAAATAACAAAGAAAGATAGGCACGCATTGTGAACTCATTACCAGAATTTTAAATCAGGATTCAGACCGAGAAACAGAAATATTGTTCGCAAAAAGATTGGTTTCTGCACCATTTCTTGTTTACCTTGTATTAAATGTTGCATTTATTAATATAAACCCTGATGCAATCTATGATAAAAAAATCAACCACAACTAGATTTAAGAAACCAGGATGCGCGATGTATAGAATGTTTACAGAGTTACAATTTCAACATCGAAAATCTGGAGGAAAGTGCAAGCATAAACAAGATCATACCAAGTGGAATGAACCACACTTGACACCATGACACCAATAATCAAGGAAAAAAGACCTGCGTGGAGTAAAATTGCAGAAAATGGGTACATGGTACAGTGAGAAAACCTCTATATTGAAAATTGAAATTACTTTGAGAAAGTTAGAACGGTAAGATACAAGGATATTTAACAGTAGCAGGAAAAATAAAAGTACCATTATAAGTTAAAGTATAAGCTAATGGAGATCACTTCCAAAATACGACGCACATTTTATTAATTAAAAGCACATCAATCAAGTAAGCTAGGCTCAGCTCAATCAGTGCGAATGGTTTTAATAGAACACCAATTTTTTTCGACCTGAATTTTGTCACCTAAAACAGTAAAGATATGAAAATTGAACAAAAGTTAAAACCTCTAGATTTTTATGTACTTGTACGACCGCGGAAAGAAGATACACACATTTAAAAAACAAACAAAAAAAAGTTAAGGAGCAGCCAAAAAAATTGCGACTTTGTCTACAAAAGATCCCAAATTCCTTGGGTGGAATTTTCAACTAAACTACAAACACAAAGTTCTATAATAATAGTCTAAATAGATAAAAGTAAAATTTTTTATAAATTATTCATTCAACTTTATATTGACAGTGTTAAGTCAACGTTTTTAACAGACAGCATGGAGACATTTTAATACTTCGATAAAACAAATTTTATTTTCTTGTAATAAAAATCACAAGTTAAACTTATTAACCAACAAAAATAAAAACACTAACCTGATAAATTGTCTAACATATATGTTAGTAGTTTCTGTGTTCCATTCGGTTCGTTGTATATACTCATAACATCTTTACCTAATTGATTACCATGTAAACCCAATATATGTAAATGAAACAATTTACCAAGTTCATATGGTAAAACTCGTAAAAGATTGTTATTTAAAGCCAATTCTCTGTAAATAAATAAAAGAATACAATAAAAATTTAATTAGCAAAAGAAATAAAAACTTATGTTTGTTTTATTTACCTTAAATGAATTAATTCACCCAGTTCTGCAGGTAAGCTTCTAAGTTTATTACTCGATATATCAAGCGTTCTTAAATTAGTCAAAAGTCCTATATCAGGTGGAAGTCTCATAAGATTATTATCATTTAAATATAGTGCGGTTAAATGTTCAAATTGCCATAATGTAGGACTTAAGTTGCGGACACTGCCTGTAAATGCATAAAAATATGTTTATGTTAATTTATTTTTTGTGTAAAATTGTCAAAATAAAATTTGATAATATGTCTCTGCCTACTCAATTGAATTTACAATAATAAGGTTTTAAGTATGGGACTGACAGAAGATTCACTTTGGAAGGTCTCTTCCAATGTGATTTATATCCTTGTTCAGAACAGAGTGAGGAATGTTTGTTGCTGTCCTTATGTTAGGTGACTACTGAAGCTGAAACCCAAATAGAGACGTTGATAGCGCTACGTTATTACCTTTTTGAAAGCCGCCAGCGATTCTTTTAGTTCGGTAAACAGCCTCTGGTAATTCGCAAAAGTTCTAATATATTTGCACCCTTTATTACTTCTGATCTTACAATTGTATAGATAGAGCAAATAAGGATAACATTGCCTGAGTGTTGATTGTAGCTCTCAACTTGAGTGCCCCTTTCTAGTTTCAAAGCGTTAATTTTTATCAATTTGGCTGTGCAGTTAAATTTATTTATGCTTCACAATGATATAAAGTTGTTATAATGTCTAGGATACGCAATACATAAACACATTCATAAAAACCGGGGCGTTATGAGAGGGCATTATGAATTCATAACGCCCGCTATTAAGACCCTAAAAAACTAAATAAAATTATTTTTACTGTGGTTTTGTCTACACAATGTAAATAATTCTTATTGAATTTAAGCTAGTAAAAGATTTTGACATTTGCTTAAAAATGTTTAGCAACATTTTAGTTATTAATTGTTTATATAGTTTTCCAAAACTATCAAATTATTTTAAACGTCATACAATGTTTTTGTCATACGCTACAAAATTTAGGAGAATTTGTTTACATAGCAACGTTCAAACAACAAATATTTATTTTAAACTTCAAAATAGTTATTTTCTTGGCATACTACGATACATTTGTATTTGTTAGATTAACAAATTAAATTCTTTCTTAGTTTTTAGCTTATTAAGTGAAGCATAAAATCTTGTATGCACCACTGGCGTTACTGGGTATTACGCCCATCAAGCGACATCCATCCCTCGGGCCAGAGGCCCTCGGGCTAGATTACGTCGCTTTCCGGGCGTAATAACCTACATAACGCCCTAGGTACATAAATAGCTATTAACGATTTCTTCATCATTCTTCAGAGAAAAAAATATCAGGATTTTTGGAGAAATCGTTTAGTAGTAAGATCTGTTAACAAATCTTCCTATTATTTCGAAACTTAATAGATATATGAGTTTTTGATAAAATGGTGGATCGATCTGCGACTGACGTTTTCCAAACCTTTAACTCAATAGAAATAATTTCTTTCTTTATTTATTTATAGCTCCATAACAATTCATAATTGAATAAAGGAGTTTCCCATCTTTTTCCATAGTTCCTTATTGTTTTGCTTTCCATCACCAAAAACAACTGCCAAAATTTTTAATGTCGTCTTTCCATTGTATATGTGGTCGTCCAGGATTTCTTTTACCGTCGTATGGTGTCCATTCTTCAACAATTTTCGGTAGACGAGTGTTATCATACCGACTTAAATGACCAGCCCAGTTCCATTTCAAACCTTTTGCAGTTTCCTTAACATCTTTTACTTTCGTCGTTTTCCGAATTTTTTCGTTAGTCATGCGATCAGTAAGTCGAACGTTCAACATTGATCGTTCCATACTTCTTTGAGCGATTTCTAATTTCGATATTGATTTCCGTGATACAGTTAGACATTTAGTACCGTATGTGCATACCGGTAATATACAAGCGTCAAATAGCCTCTTTTTGTGAAACATTGGCAGTGAAATTTGAGGAACCTTTTCAACGCCCAAAAAGATCTCCACGCGGCAGACATTCTTGCGTCTATCGCCTTGTCTTCATTGTTTGTGCATGAAGTTGCTTGGCCGAGATAATTGATGTTGTCTACCACATCAATCTTGATGCCGTTCACCATGACGAATTTGACGTTTGTATTTGTTAATATTTTTGTTTTTTCAATGTTTGGGTGAAGTCCACCTTTTTTTTGATTCTGTGAATATATTAGAGCAAGAGCCCACGACGGCCAGACCTTCGGTATTTTATAAAAGCTGAATGTTTTTCTGCGCATACCCCCTACTCAGGTAGGAACGATTAGCGACATATGAAGTTTGGATCATGGTGGCTTTGGCAGGGAGCAGGTAACAAAAGAGCCTCCAAAGTTTCGTGAAAGTGTAAAAGGTAATTTTTTTATATATTCTTCGGAATAGTATTAGAAGTCACGTCACCCATTGCCAGACACATACTATCGTGGTAACCGCCTGCCAGACACCCCTAAACTTTAACAAATTGATACAGTTTAAGGGTGTCTGGCAGGGGCTGTTGTTTTCTGTTGATAAAATTTCATTGAAAAGGAATTGTAAGTGTTCTATTTCGAGAATATCACAAATTTTGAACAAATCCGAGGAGATTTCATCTGATCCTGTTGCTTTTTCATCATTTTTATCGATTGGTTTATTTCACGGATAGAAATTTCATCGATTTCGGTGTTATCATTCAGGTCTGGATTGAGCTCGTTTCGTTCTTCCTCTGATAATGTGCTTTTATAAAGATTTTCATAGAACTTAGCTGCCACCTTCAAGACTTCTTCTCTATTAGTTCTTACCGTACCATTTTTGTCTATCAATTGAGGTATCCACGTTTTATTGTTGGTTATGTCATTCCGTGCCTTTCTCAAAGATTTACCGTTTTCGATTGCGTCTTGCAGTTGGCCAATTTCATGTCTGTAGACATCATGCTTGATTAATCGATTGGCTTTTTTCCGTTGAATTTTGAATTCTTTTTCTATTCTTTCGTTTTCATGATGTTTCTTCTTCAGTGTTTCTCGCGTTTCAATCTCTTGTTTTGTTACTGTTGATAATACGGAATCTGTCTGTCTGTTGTTTCTAAATGGTTCTGCATAGATGAGTATATCAGAGCAAAATTGGTCATATTGTTCCTGTGTAGAATACAGTTGATATTCGCTTAGATTCTTCAAATTCTTTTCAGATTTTCTTTGAATTTTTCTATTAAATTGTCATCAAACTGAACATTGATCTTTGGAATGTATTTTTTGAAAGATCGGAGACGTCTTAGTTTTAAATCGATTGCTATCCTTACCATTCTATGATCTGAATTGAATTTGAAACCATTTACAACGTCAACATCTTTTACCAGATGTGTTTGATTATTTCTAATCATAATGTAGTCAATTTCGTTCTTTGCTTTACCCAATGACAATGTCCATTTTCTTTCTTTGCGTTTTTTGAAAATTGTATTGGCAACAAATAGTTGATGATTTCTGGCAAAATTGATTAACATTGAGCCTCTATCATTTCTGATTCCTATACCGTATTCTCCTATGATATCGGTTTCATTTGCTGATGGAATACCAATTTTAGCGTTCATGCCTCCCATGACGATTAACCAAGTATATTTCTTTAGATCTTCGAACGCCGTTGATACATCATTGTAGAATTTTAATATATCGGCATCGGTGTATGTTGTTGTTGGAGCATAGCATTGAACAATACCAAACGTATTTTTGTCGAATTTCATTTTGACTGAGATTACACGATCAGAATGACTCGTAAATCCTGAGATGTTTTTCATCCATTTGTTGTGTATGATGAAACCAACAGTTCCTTCCTCTTCTTCTTTCAATTCCATTGTAATAGAAGACAACCGTTCATTTCTTTGATTTCTTCGCCAATCCGTTTGACTTCTGATAGACCAATTATGTCATATTTGACATCCTTTAATGCATTTTCAAATTCGGCTATGTAACTGTCATTCGAAATACTTTGTGCATTGAATGTGGAGATGAAACATTTTGAAGGTTGGCTCGTTTTTCTGTTGGATTTCCTGTACATTTTTGGGAAAAGACCGTACTTCTACACGATGGCCTAATTCGTCTTGTAGAAGGCAACAAATAATTTATTTCAATAAAAATTAGCCGGAGTTAATTTTTTATGATGTTGCTTTTGCAAAACCTACTCTTAATAATCTCAGTCCATTACTCAAAGAATAAAAAATTACTGTTTGAATAAAAAAGCCGAAAAGGCATGAACATGAGCAGCTATCGTACGATCGATATCAGTAATCGAAACAAAAGATGTGTCATAAACCCTAAAAAAATTTATACTTAATAGAGAAATTTAGCTCAAACTAACAAAAACCGAAATTCAACTTCACTAATCTTTCGGAATCATTATTTTGTATTATTTTAGACAGGTTAAAGGTTTGTAGAGTTGACTTGTCTATCAATAACACGAACTTTTCATAAACCTTTTGCCTGTTTTTTAATTTGCAGGTTGAAATGATAATGATTTAGCAAATTAATATGTTTTTGCAAAAACATAAACATAGTTTTACAAATTTGAAAAGTGATTAACTCGAGTGAAAACATTTTAACGTTTATTGGCCGAGTTACTAATATTTGGTTCAATCAATAAATCAGGAAATTAAAACAATAGATTTTCTATACGTTATAATTTTTATTCGTTTAAGATTTTATTTCTTATAACAATATGCCCCTAATTTTTACTAGTATTACCCTTAATCCCTCACTTATAATAATCTCTTACAATTTATTTTGACGAACTTGTCACCTAAAATTTTAACTCGCTTACATCAATGCTAACTATACACTAAATCTATCGCTCACAATTTTATACTGAATTTATCCTCTAACACAACCTCTTATATATACTAAACGATACAATAGCAGCGATACGCCTACAAAATTCTAGAATACAACTTTTTTTTTTTTCATTTTCCTTAATCAACAAAAGCATAATAAATAACACTATCTTCAAATGTTGACACAGAGGAATCTATTCTTTTTAAATTGTTTATTTTCCTATTTTCTAATAGACTGCGTTTACTTACTTATAGGATAAATAAAAACTGCCTTACGTGTTTACTAATTACTTTGGTTGGGTTATATTTTCTTTTGTTGATTTAGGTGTTTTTATATTCTTTTAGTGGAACTATTTTTTCTAAAGAGCATTTTCTAGAAAGATGTTCTATTGTGTTGTGTTCTAACGTACTCTACCTAATCGTCACAATATAAAAAGTTGTATATTCGAAACGGTAGCTCCATGTTATAAAAAATAATTTGTGGCAAACTATGGAAAACAATGTTGTCTTTTGTTCGATTTATTTTCATGTTGTTAAATTGTGTGCAGAATTACTACATCACTTCTCATACGAGTTCATCGCGTGCCAGTTTAAACTGGGCGAAAAACGATTACCTCAACAAGAATATTTAAGGAGAATATTTCAATATTCAACAAGAATATTTAACTTACACTAAATTGACCTATAAACATTTGCAAAGGATGTTTTGGAGTTACATGTCGGATTCTTAAGCTTTTATGAGTTTATTTATGTCGATTCCGATTTCCGTCTAGTAAAAGCAATTGCATCGTTTGATAATGAATGGCGTGCCTATCTCGAACTTTAAACCACTTATAATGACCTTTCGGTTTAACATGTTGACGCTCTGGTTGTTAATGGTCCAAAAGGGAGGAATCTGTAAACGTATATCAACTATTGTCTGGTGGCACTGACGAACATTGATATTCTTTATAAGAATGCCCGACTACACTTTATTACATTCGTACTTCCATTATTTCAATCCAGCAATATGGATTAAAGACGTCTTTTGCATTTTAATCTTTTACGAGTTAAAAAATATAGTTTATTCGTGTGTTGAAACAATAACAATGTGGCATTGTGAACACTTGTAAACGATTTGCCAAATAATTAAATTTTAATTTTAATTTTTTTAATTAACTTTTGTAATTTAAAACCTGCTTATTCGATCAATCATTCAATCAAATAAAACAAATTCACTTTAAAGATATTAATTTGCGTAGTTACTTAGAAAAATTACAAACATTAATTGTATAGGTTAAAGGAAAACAGGAAGTAAAAATTCCTTAGTAATTTTGGTTATAAAAGAATAAAATTAAAATTATAAGAATGAAGTGAAAGGAATTGACTCTATTAGATTTTTTATCTGGGTTTAACTAATTTATGGTTTAGTGGTTATGAATTTTTTTGGTTTTATTAAAAACATTTCATTTAGTAAAACTAGTGACGAAATATTGTTTCATAAAACATGGATGGAAGCACAACATTAAAAATTATTATTCTACATAGAAGATTCACATTTAAAATATGCAAGTGAAGTGATGGCAATAATAAAATGTGAATGGTTTTAAGATGGAAGTTCTACGATAGAAGCTCGTAAAGGAACCACACACAGTTGTAAACAAAAACAAATTTGTTTCGGAAAAATAAAGTATCATTAGTTCAGTGTTAGACAAATTTGATACAGCATATGGATTCTGAAAACGAAGATAGTGCAAACCATAACTATTACAACTGCAAACGATAGTTGATGGTTGGTTTAAAATTTAATGATAATAACATTGAGAATTGACAGAAAATTCCAACAACGCACTAATATCGAAATGGATGCGTCGCAAATTTCGATGTACTTAGGGAATATATTTACATATATTCCTATTGGCGACAATAATTCTGTCAATCAAACAAATGGTATATTTATATAAGTAAGCCCATTACTCATTTGAACCATGTTTTTCTAAAATATGTTTGATCAATGACACCATATTTAGGTACTTAAGGCGCATATATACTATTGCAGAATTCAGCAATATTCGTGCAATAGTAGTGTAAACGATTCACAATATCGTTGTCTATGAGCAACAATGAGCAGTGCAAGGGTCATTGCAGTCATTGCACGTTTCATTGCAGTTTCCAATGTAAACACGCTGCAATGAAATGTTGACAATGAAAAATATTGCAAACATGTTCACAATTATTGCAGTCATTGTAGACAATTTTGAAGCTATGTTGTTGTATGTCAAATAAAACAACCTCTAATTTGGCACTTCAGCTGTTGTGTGTCGCTGCTAAAGTAAAAATTATTAAAAAATAAAATAATAAATATTTGCTTCTGTGATGGTGTTTGTTTGTTAAATTGTGCCAATTTTTAAAATGGAAATCCAAGACTTATTTGAAGTGGATAGTGAATACAAGCCAAACAAAAACCAATACAAACAAAAAAGTCGCAAACAAGTTACTCCACGGTCGAAAGAGGAGACTCGGAGGCTAACTCAACGGATTAATGCGTGTGGAACGTCGATTAATCATCGTTCAAAAATAAATACGCACATGGGTTAATGTCAGCAAGGTAATTTACTGCTATGAGGACGATTGCGCGGCAAAACGGAATTCCTGCGCACAAATTATATGAAGAAGACTGCACCGTTGCTGGCTCAACGTTTAAAAATGGAGATTCAAACGACTGTGTTGAAGTACGAATTCCTAATGTACGACCAGCAAATCGACATAAAACTCGAGTAATTGTGATGACACTTAAAAAATTTTTTTTTTTTTTTTTTAATAAAATGTGTTGTGTAGTAGGAATTACAATATGCCTTTAATAAAAATAATTTCATTATTTCAAGGAATTATTATTGAACAAATTGCTTCTCGTTTGCTTGCTTCTACAGTGATTTCTTCAAATGATTTTATCAGTTGCACAATTTTATCCACAAGCGGCCACTGATAATCAGTTAACGTAGGTATGTGTCCACCATCTACATCAAATATTACACGCGTTTTTTGTTGTTCAATATTTCTTTTCAGCATGTAGTACGTTGAATTCCAACGAGTAGGCACATCCTGAATTGATTTGTGTTTCTTCACACCAAGCTATCACACCAAGTAATTCTGTCAGTTTATGCACAGCGGTAGCAGAATGATTAAAATGTTTCACAATATTTCGACTAACTGTGATAATATTTTTCACTGCCTGCTGATAAAAAATATTCATTCATTCTAAACCACAATTCCGAACTCCCGCTACCATATTTGCTCCAGAATCTCATAATACTAAGAAAATTTTATCATTTGTCAACATATAATGTGCAGACACTTTGTTTAATTCTTCACTAATCTGTGCACCTGCGTGCGAATCTTTAAAAGGGACAATTCCCAAAACGACTCTTGTAGAAATTGTTCTGATAACCAGTGACATGTTACACTTAAAAATGGAGTATTCGTTGTAGTGTCGTCCAAACATCAGTGGTTGAAGAAATATACTTGGCATAAACAAGAGGTTGAATAATTTTGTTTGTGCTTGTTTATATTTCTGGTATGATGTTCTCAGAAATTTGTTTTCGACTTAGAATACTATAGCTTGGAACAATTTTTTTGAGTAGCCTTTGAAATCCCAAATCAGATACAATAGAATATGACTGCACATCCACAATGATCATTTTTCCTATAAAATAATGTATATCTTTAGATTTGCGATAATTAATGCTTCACGTCTTTTTCAATTCTACTATTTCATTCAAAGTTGACTGTTGTTTGGTAGAAGATTTGATTGCTGCCGATGAACATCTCGTATCTACGTTTTTACTCTTTTAGCTCACTAGTTTGTTTTGCATATTCATTAGTAGGGTGAAACTTTTTAGATGATTCCACATATTAGTTGCTGTAAAATTTTTAGGCGTTTTTTTACTCTTGATATGGAAACAAATAGCACACTTGCAGCAAATACTTTTATCCACTTTAAAAAAAATCCACACAATGCTTGGAGCCATAAAAGATTTAAGTTTTAAGTTAATTGAAATAGAAATTTTACTAAAATTACAGACACTTTGTTAGTATTTAGAGCAAACAATAAAGTTTAGTTAACAAAATTTAGTGTGTATTAAATATTAACAGCTCATCATTTGCTACGGTTAAAATAATTATTTGTCATTCATTTAACTATGATTCCTTTATAAAACTTATTTGCAGTTTGGTTTGCAGATTCAGTTAAAATTGATTTGATCTTCGTGGAAATACAATACATATTTGGTGTATTGCATTAATAATTGTTGAAAAGCATATTATAAACAAATAATCGGTAGCCGATTAATCGGTATCGGCCGATAAATTTAGCCGATTAATCGGTAATCGGTCATTTTGCTTATCGGTGCAGCCCTAATTTTTATGCATCAGTAACCCCGAATGGCTTTAATCCATAAAAGTGTAAAAAAGGCTACCTTAGGCCGAAAGAAAACTTATCAATACAATCGTCCATACCATAGTATTTATGTAGCGTATGTTTTTTTTGTGACACATTAAAAATTAAACTTACAAAAATAGGTAGACTCTTCTATGAAATCTACCTAAAACAAAACATGGATACACATTAAATGAACTTACAATCGATTTGATTGCGCGTCTTTTAAGTAAAAATTAAAAAGTAAAATATTTGAACATTGGGCAGTACATTTGAACATTAGATGTTTACATCGAGCGAGTCTATCCATGCTACTAGATCGGGAGTTGCCAAATGGATGTCTGAGATGTTGCCATTGTAACGTCGAATTGGACACACAGTTGCAATGTGTTTTATAGTTTGTTGTGGAGCGCCGCAGTCACACTCAGGTGACTCTGAAATGCCCCACTTGTAGAAAGAATCAGCCAACGTCCATGATTCGTTCTTATTCGGTTTAATGTGGTCCAGGTATGACGAGGCAAATCGAAACCAGGTTGGGTAGAAGCCGGGTTAGTAATAGAAAGGCCAGTTGTATTGTAATGTTGCCAGGAGGTGTCCCAGGCATCCAAGATGTTAAAATCAGTTGCCAGCAGGTTGCTAGCAGTTTTATGTGGAGGCTTTCTTGACTCCAATCGGCAACGAGTGTGGTCACCGTAATATTCGTGCAAGGGTAACGTGATGTTGTTGGTTACCTTTTCATGTTCGCGCATGAGAGCATGCGAGCGTCTGAGTGCAGGTGGAGCGATATTGCTTAACACAGGGAGCCAAGGTAAAGGGGTGAATCTGATAGTACCACTTATAGTACGCATCGTGGCATGCAGCTGGCAGTCAACTTTTTGAGAATGTGTACTATTCAACCAGACTGGTGCGCCATACTCAGCCACTGAGTAAACCAGACTTAGAGCAGTTGTTCGGAGGGTAGCTGGGGTAGCACCCCATGTAGAGCCTGCCAGTTTGTGCAATATATTGTTTCTCGTTTTAAGTTTTTGTGACGTATTTTCTAGGTGGAGTTTAAAAGAAACAGTTCTATCGAGAGTGATGCCCAGGTACTTTGGCTGTTGATTGTATTTAATGACAGTGCCGTTAAATAACACTGATAGTTCGTGTTTTGCCAGTTTGTTGTTTAAGTGGAAACAGGAGCTCTCGGTTTTACTTAGATTGGGAAATAAGCTCCACGTTCGAAAATAGTCATTCATTATCGCTAGGTCAGTTGAGAGCAAATCCTCCAAAACACCCATGTCTTTGTTTTGAGTGGCCAGGGTCCAATCATCAGCGTAACCAAATTTCTTTGATGTTGTGTGAGGAATGTCATGAATGTACAGATTAAAAAGTAATGGCACCAGGACGGAACCCTGTGGTAAACCATTGTTAAGCATTTTATACCTCCTACAGGAATTATTTAGATGAACTTTGAATACACGATTACTCAGCATGTTGTTAATCAAACGCGAGATGGTGCTACAAGGTATTGCATTGAACAGCTTATATATAATCCCAATTCGCCAGACCGTGTCATATGCTGCAGTAAGATCGATGAATACTGCGCCTGTTTTTAGTTGTTTTTGATACCCAGGTTCGATATAGGATGTTAGAGCGAGCAGTTGGTCAGTGCAACTGCGATTGAGACGAAAACCAGCTTGTTCGACAGGGATCTGGTCATTCAATATCGGTGCGATACGATTGTATATGAGCCGTTCTAGCAATTTATAGCAGGTGCTCAAAAGGGCAATCGGGCGATAGCTTCCTGGTTCATTGGATGGTTTACCTGGCTTAAGTATCGCTATCACTTTCGTAGTCTTAAAGTGTTTTGGTAGATTGCCGGTTTCTAGGACATTCGAGAAAAATTTAGTTAGCCACTGTTTTACATTTTTTCCAGCATTTTTAAGAAATTCTGGAAAAATGCCATCGTAGCCAGCTGCTTTTCCGTTTTTTGTTTGGGACAGAGCTGATTCTAGTTCTTCGCTACTAAAAGAGTTCGTATACTTCGATGGAGACGAGCAATTGCGCTTCATTTCTCTTAATTTGCGTTTAATTGTTCTTTTATGAAGGCGATTAATAGAAGAACGAGACATATTTACTATGTGATTTGCGATGTCCTCTGGATTTATTTCATTGTTAGCACGAGAAATTGAGTTTGAGCCACCCAGTTTCCGAAGGAGACTCCATGCTTCCCTGCTTGAATGGGAAAAATCAATGTTTTCAACAGCGTTAATCCACTTTTGTTTTCTCGCGGCGTCCAGTGAGTATATTAAGTCATCAGCCACGTCTGCCTCACCACTACTAAGGTACTCCTCATATAATATATCGCTCTCTTTACTCCAGCCAGGAATATATTCTTCACGAAAGCCTCTTGGGATGCATTTCTTTGCAGTTGAGATGATGGCTCCAACAAATCTATCGTAATTTTTAGGAATGGGTTGGATCCAGCGAATCACTGCATCCAACTTCAACCTATATTTAACCCAGTCAGCTTTGTTAAAATTCTATCTAGGTTGAGGAGTAGAGTTAACGAGTGGAACTTGGATTCCTACCTCAAGAATTACTGGACGATGTTGAGAGCGTGGAAAACCTTGTAAGACAGCCCTAGATATTGGAATAGGGTTACGTTGTTCGTTTTTTGTGGAAAAACAGAGGTTGGGATTGTAATCGCTTCGCCATCTTGCAGATCTAAAGGTTTTCAAGTCTTTCGCATCATATACCAGGAACATGTTGTTATCATCCGCCCAGTCGGTCAGTTGCACGCCATTGGTATTATTATTTGAGTAGGACCACTGAGTGTGATGGCTATTGAAGTCACCAGCATATATTGCTGGGTGATGAAATAATGGTAGAGTAGCAGCTGGCCATCCTGTATTTGGAGGCTTGTATACGTTTACAATTGTCGTGTCCGATATATCAACAACAATGAGATGTATATCGTTGTCCGTCTGTGTAAGTACGTGCGTGCAGTTCAGGATTTCTTACTTAACATACGTGGCAGATCCATATGATTGATGGTAAATAGCACTTATTAATTTGTAACCAACAATGTTTCCTCTAGAGGTAAGTTGCGCTTCATCTGCTGCATGCGTTTCTTGCAGAATTATAACGTCGATGTCGTAATCTTTTAATAATCTTTGTAAATGTTCAGTTTTTGACCTGCTTATGCCTTCATTGTTCAGTTGCAAAATACAGACTGAAGGTCCAATATTTTTTGTCTTATGGTACTGAAAAGTACCGTTGTTATTGTGATTTTGGTTCATATTTATTTTTTTTTTTTTTGTATCACAGCCAAGAGTTCGAAATGAAATGTTTGGCTACCAAGTTGAAATAGACTATTTGCGTAACCCAGGGTGCAGCACGAGGAGCTTATCTATTTCACACACCCCATAGTAGAAATTGCATAACAAACCATCCGATGAAATTTTCATCTCGTTCGTGGCGTTCATGAAATCAAAACTTCAGACATTTCCAACACAAAATAGTTTTACAAATTAATTCCAACTATAACTAAAAAAAAATATAATACATAAATCAATCATCTCACCTGTTATCTCGACACCATTCCAAAATGATTTTCGACCAGCAGCAACATCTTCTGCCGATAAAAATGTTTGCTGTCTTCTGTGATTATTATTTTCATATTTATCTTTATTCCTGGACATTTTGTAGATGTTACCTAAAACAAAAGAATTAATAAAAAAATATTATAATCCAAAAAAAATTGTCCAAAAAATTATTTTCATAAAAAAAAATTAAAATATCAAGTTACACGTAATCCAATCCCACCACACTTCACAATAGCTTTATTTTATTAAATAACAAAATTATACAAAATATTTTACATTAAAAACAAACAAAAATATGTTACCTTTGATTCCTTGTTTTGAATTAGGAGTTTGCGGCATTTCATGTGAAGCTGAGTATTCTTAGGCCAGATTTTGTATTATAATTAAAAAATATTAATGCTTTTTTTTTTAAATTAAAAAACAGCAAAATCAGCTTATTGTTAACACTATTATTATTATTTAATTTCTATTAGCAACATATACAGTTAAATATGATTAGATTAAAACTTCCATTTATAAATTATTGTTTTTAAAATGTCATTATAGTAATCGCTTGATAATTGTTGTTGTGTTGATGAAATCCACCTTTTCTTCGCTATTCCTATTTTTATTTTTTATTTCATTATAAAGTAAAAAATAAAGTGAAAAAAAAGAGAAAAAAAAAAACAAATCAAAATAAAACACAAAACAAAAATATTATTTAAAACAGTTAAATTCAAAAATTAATTTAATTAATTACAAACATTTCAGAAAAAAAAAACAAAATATTTTAATATGAATGTATTGTTGTAATTAATTAAAACCATTTTCTCACATCACACAAGATTGGATATATTTGCATTTACAGAGTGTTCCACTTAACGTGATACCAACGCAAATCTAAAAAAATTATCTTAAATCCGTTCCGAATAATTTCGTGGTGGCAACTTATGTGTGCTATTATTTTTTCATTTGACTCACGTTACGTGAATCACACTGTATATAATAATTATTAAAAGATTATGAAAAATAATTTAAAATAATGACAGCTGTTAAAATTTATTATGAATGCATTTGAAATTTTCGTACATTACTTCGGTTTTTTAATAACAATGTCAACAACCACTTTATTTTTTAGTAAGCTGTAATACTTTTTATTAAGTTTCACATTGATGTCCATCGTTTTAATTAAAAATAATTAATTTACAGTTTTCATTAATAACAATCAGTCGGTCGTTGACTTTTTTTGTTTAAATTTATATCGTATTCTCGGATATTTGGAGCGTTGGCGGTTTAACGTTTTATGTGTAACAGAATTAAATCGCAGGGGATTTTATGAAACACAAGAACTGCTTTTATGTAACATCCCACATTAATATATTAAATATGTAAAGATTGAATTTTAAATTTCACTATAAGATTGTTGAATTTTTATTATTGGTGCGTTATGCTTTATGTTCAAGTAGTACATTGCGTTCATATCTTATTATAGTCATAGTCAATCACTAGCTATTCTACCACGAAGCGATCTACACAAAACGTATACGAACCAAGCAAGCATTTTAAAGGTGGAAATAACCTAAAGTCATAGCCCTACCATGGGATATGGAATTCAATTTGAATTAATTAATATTTCCCTTAGCAATGTAATTTATGGTTTCACAAGTCAAAACAAAAAAAAATACAAGTATCTGCATTGGTCTTGTCAAAATATTGTGACTGTGTTCTATTTTATCACAATTTTAGTGTTACACAGTATGAATTTTACAATATTGTTTAAATTCACAATTTTAAGAGGACAAATTATATGTTATTTTTTACCCGACTACGGCGAAGCAAAAAAGAGTGATATGTGGTTGACCGGTATGTATGTATTTATTTATGTTCATCCTTATAGCTTCAAAATTGCTTATCATAATTTTACAAATTTATTTTTATTCAATTGTTCGCTGGTTATAGACTTGGTGATGATACATTAAATTGAATATGGCGCCCTCTAGAGGACATAGTCATGAACTAAAAAAATTTAATTTAATGATGGAGTGATGGATATCAAATGAAAGGGCTTAATTAGCACATTTAAAAAAATATGTTGTTAGCTGTTGCTCGCGGCTTTGGTTGCATTCACCCGATAATATGGGAATATTTTTGTAATCACGTATCTGATGAGAGCCAAACATATTTTCTCAGCAAACTATCGTTCGAAGGGTTTTGATCGTCCGGTGGTTATAGGCTTGATGATGATGAAACATTAAATTAAATATGGCGCCCTCTAGAGGACATAAGGTCATGAATTAAGCAAAAAAATTTATTTTATGATGCCGTGTTGGGTATCAAATGAAAGAGCTAGCACATTTCAGAAATATAAATGTTGTTAGCTGTTGCTCGCAGCTTTGCTTTCATGCTGCCGATAATTGGGAAAAATTTCTATAATCACGCCTCTAATGTGAGCCAATCATCAATTATATCAATGTGTACAATAATAATAAAATAATCTGGGGGTGCATTTAATTATTGTGCCCTTGTTTATTGCGATAGTAAATACTGGTTGTGCGTTGTGTACCCGATAATCCCGGGAGAGCAACCACAGCTATCAAAGTGTTCTTACCATTGCATTTACGACCTTCGTTTCGATATTTTAAGCCGTTTTCCAATCGAGTAAATTCCTGATTAAATTGATTGTAGCCAATTGGTCTAATATTCAGTAGATCTCTAAAACTAGAGCCAAAACAACCGAAACAACAATATTATTTACCTGGCTACGGCAAAGCAAAAAGAAGGGTTTTTGACCGGTATGTATGCATGGATGTATGGTTATTTGCTCGGTTATGTCACATTAAATTGAATATGGCTACCTCTCGAGGACTTAAAATCATACATAATACATGTTTAAAAATAACCCCAAAATAATTTAAATAAAAAGTAGGTTCGAAAACTAAAACCCGACTGCTGGAAAACCACACTCAGAAAAGTTTGAAACAAGAAAATATTCTCATCTGAAATTGGTATGTACAAAGTACTAACTATTCAATATTTATTTATTGTCTATTACAATTAAATAATCAACTTGAACTTACAAATAATATATTGTTACGAACAATGAAATACAAATTGTATATTCAACGTCACATTTTTTCAAGAAAAAGGGTTAAAGATAAAAACAACAACATGAAATAAAATTGAATTATTTTATGAATCAAATCAACATGCTGGGTAAAATAATATTATCGAATATTCCTAGACTTTCTCGAGGTTTCTTCGTAACCTCGAATAATCGAGAAATTATGCAGAATTGTATATAAGGAATTCGTTTTCCAAAATTAAATTAGTTTTACTTTTATTACTTCAGGGACAGGTCTTTTATTACTTCAGGAACAATTACATTACGGGACAGGTCTGAAAGGACGCTGTGTTCGAACACTGTACCGGAAATGTGTCAAAAAAATCATTATGTGTGTCAAAAATAGCAAATTTTCATATTTTTGGCTTAAAAAACGTTCATTTTAAGTGATTACGAGGAGGACATTAAATTTGGAGAAATCTTGATGGTAGGGATTGGTATGTGAGATCAAAAACTAGATTATTGCATTATAAGTTTGTCAAAAAAATGTTGTCAAGTGTGTCAAAAGAAAGATTTTTATTTATTTTTTTACCCAATTTTTTGGAAAAAAATAAAATTGTTTGTTTGAAATGAAATTACTTCGGTTTTATTATTATTATTGAGAATTATGGCATTATAAGTTTGTCAAAAAAATGTTGTCAAGTGTGTCAAAAAATGATTTCATTTATTTTTTAGGCAATTTTTTGGAAAAAAATGTAGCTGTTTTTATGACGTAAATGTAATTAAAAATGAAATTGGACACGGAAATTTTTGAATTTGTTATAGTTTTTGAAATATTTTTGGAATTTTGAAAAAGTTTGTATTTTTGATTTTGTAATGATTTTTGCAATATTTTTAGAGTTTTGGAAAAGTTTGGATTTTTAAGAATTTTTGGAATATTATCGGAATTTAGAAAAAGTTTAAATATTTGATTTCATTCTAATTTTTGGAATATTTTTGGAATTTTGAAAAAGTTTGATTTTATTTAATTTAACAATATTTTTGGAATTTTGATTATAATTTTCCGGCAACGTATTGATGTTTCGTGTTAGTTTTGTAATAAATTTTTAAACAGAGATAAAAAATACTTGTACTTTAACAAAGAGTTTGATATACATCGCTGCCCAAAACTAAAAACCATGTCCTCGTGAAAGTTTTTTGCCGAAAACTATATCAAAATCCTTTACCCAGACCGAAGTCTTGATATCTCAGAGCTGTGAGATTTCAGCCCCTCCATATTTTTAAACTGCGATTACGTAAGGACTGCGATAGTAAAAATAGTTTAAGTGGAATGTGAAATGAAATTAATTTTAAACGAAACGATCTATCGTGCATATAAAACCGGTTAAATAGAAATAGTTATATTATTAAATTATAGTTTTTGTAAATAAAGTTTTAAGTGTTATGTGTTTATACTGTGTTTATACTGAAAATTTCTACAATCAACCGATTCGAAGCTGCTGAAAGAAAATTTCAGATATGAATATTGCTTTCTGTATTGTTTTCCTGTTGTTGTCGTACAATAGCTGTGTTGAGTTTGAATATTTAATAAAACCTGGTGTGTTTACTTACTAATCAGTCATTAGTAAGGTATTGCGTTTTTCGAATTGAGAGTAAGGCCAATCTGAAGTAAGGTGGAAAAACGTGATATTGGTAACATCGGCGGATTAGTTAGCTGTTTAAAATGGTTTTCTTAAGTGAATTGAAGGTTCCTGAGTTGTAGAAGGAACTAGAACAACGTGGATTGTCAACAATTGAGAATAAAAGTGAATCGATGCTAATGCTTCGAGAAAATAAGTAAACACATGGAATATGAGTGGAAAGTTACCAGTTCGAAAAAGACACAACAAACAGTGATTCAGTTGCAGTTGATGAAGAGAATAAATTCGGTTGTAGAAACAACAACTTCATTGCCATCTGCAAACTGCGATTCTACGCAGTTATTGGCTATGATGCAACAGATGAGTTTGAATATAAATCAGCAATTGAATACAGTAAAAATAAATATGGCTGCTACTAAAGAAGAAATTCGTCTTAGCATCAATAAACAAACAGCTGCAAACAAGGAAGAAATCAGTATTAAAATCAGTCAACAAATATCTACTAGGTATTTAGAAATCAGTCTTAACATCAATCAACAGATAGCTGCTAGTAAAGAAGAAATCATTCACGTATACATCAACACTTAGATGAGCAACTTCTACAAATGTCAACGGCATTCGATGTAAAACTTCAAAATTCCTCAAAGTCAAATCTAAGACTTCGGGCATAAAGTTTTATCAAAAGCTGATGATTTCGAACAACGGTTGCAAGATGTTGAAACAAGCAGTTACTTCACATGTGGTACAACAAGTAGCAAATATTAAACTGAGACCACCATCGTATGACGGTACCTCTTCATTCGGCATCTTCCAGTTCCAGTTCGGTACAGCAACAGATCAAAACGTTTGGAACGCTGAAAATCGTCTAGCTGCATTGATAGTTGCGCTTAAGGGTGAAGCAACTGAACCACTACAGGGGGTCCTCGAAAACGACCGGAAAAGTTATGCAGAGGTGATGAATGTGTTGGAATGTAAATACGAATGTAACGACCATAAAAGGGAATAATACAAGATTGGGCTAAAGGGTCGCTTGCAACGAAACGGAGAATCTTTTCAGGACTATTCCTCAGCAGTGGAGGGGCTCGTTCATTTGGCACACTCAAATACGCCACCTTATTTTTTGGAGAAAATGAAGATCGAGGCCTTCATTAACGGTATTCAAGATCCAGAAAAACAAAACAAACCGGAATAAAAGTAATGACTACGACTAAGGCGACTTTTCATGACGCATTACGCATACGCATTACGCAATACAATATGAGAAGGTACAGAGGATCTGTATGCCATCTATTTAATGCAGAAAAAGGAAAAGAAGGAATGTAGAGGGAAACTTCAAAAAAGAAGCATTGGCACACAAAGGCGACATCAGATGCTTGGTATGTGCTAAAGAGGGTCACAGGAAAATATTTATGGTGTGGGCCAAAAAATGCGCAATCACATTGCAGATAGCTAAAGAGCCGCTTATTGCAGATGTCTGGTTTTTCAAAAAATGATAGAATGATGTTCAAATAATAATATTTAATATTTATGAAGTTTTTAAAAATATTAATATCCAAACGGCCGTTATAGCGGTATAAAAAAACTTTTTTTCTAGTATAAAGCCTCTAGTTCGAGCCATGGTCGACCCATGGTTAATGTAGTTGATTTACGAATTCGCCCAAGATATTAGTAAAACACACATTTTTAGAAACATTTTTTTGTTCTGGCTTCACAATGCGACCGTGAGAGGGCCGGTTGATTCTTGTTGGAGCCGCTTACTCAGTAATCTTTAATTGCAGAGGTCTACTTTTAGAAGAAATTTATAAAAAATATTCGAAGGATTCTAAATTTATAGGTTTTAAAAATATTAGTATCCAAACGACCGTTATAACGGATTTTCAAAACCAACTGTTTTTTAGTATAAAGCCTCTAGTTTCTTAACCATGTGTCGGATTTTTCTGATTTACGACCTTTTCCAAGATATTCATAAAACACACAATTTTAAAAAAAGTTTTTTGATCTGGCTCCACAAATGCGACCGTGAGAGTGCCGGTTGTTTAAAAAAAAAAAATTTTTTTGCAAGTTTTTTTGTAGGAGCCGCTTACTCAGGAACCTTTAATGGCAGGGTCTATTTTTAAAAGAAATTGATAAAAAAGATTACAAAGATTCTAAATTTGTTAATTTTTTTTAAAAAAATTGAATCCAAACGGCCGATATAACGGTTTTAAAAAATCAATTTTTTTTTAGAAAAAAGCCTCTGGCTTCTTAACCACGTGTTGGATTTTGCTGTGCTAATTTTAAAAGATTGAAAAGATCTATCCATATTTGGTCTATAAATCTGGAGATTAAATTTATTTGTGTAACTGTTTCACCTCGCTTTATTGTTTCCACCTATTGAATTTTATGTGGATTAAAAGTAAACATAACACACATTTTAAATATGTTTCACACAAAAAAAACTTGTATTCGGCGCCAACATATTTTTAAACGAACGTGTCAATAACTCATATGTTCGACAATAAAACAAAACTGTTACAATTTTATCATATGTTTTGAATGTCAATAAACTACATATACAAATAAAAATTTCATTAATAAAATTTAAAACCTCCGGTAAAAAATAAATACAGATTTTTTGTCTCAATCTTACTTAATTGAATAAAATTAAAAGAGAACCAAAGATTTATGATTCATTCGGATCGATCCCATTATCACAGTTTTACGAGAGGTCATTATACAAAAATACAACTATTTTATTTTTATGTTTCTTATCCAAACTCAATATATAACGGGTTATATATTGTTGCCATTTATTTATAAATTCCACTTGAAATGACTGACAATAAACTATATAAAAAATATATTATGAAATTTTATTGGCATATATATGCATACTCGTGTGTATTTATTTTAAGATCATTTTGACAAATGAATTAATTATAATTTAATTTATTTTCAAGTTTTAATATTATGATTGTATTGGGGATGTGGTTAATTTTTATTTCTGATTTAATGTAAATATTTTTTTACACGAGTTGTATATAACGTTCGATTCCGGTCTCTCATTTGCGCGAGCGGATAACATCTTTTACTCCCTAAGGAGTAAAACCTAACAAACCATGACAACAATGAAAGTTTTCATGGGAACAGAATTTTTTTACGATAAATTCAAACAATTTTGTATAAAAACCGCCGATTATGATGAACTTTAAAATTTATAATTTTCGTTTTCTTTAAATGATTAGATTTAGTTTTTAATATCATAATTATATTGTGGTCGTGCAAAAAATAGTATATACACCTCGAGAGAGAGCATGCCATTTCCCTTAGCGATATGAAGTAGCCCTCAGGCTTTGCCCATGGGCTCCAAACACACCTTGGAAGAAAAACATGCACTTCTCTCCCTTGGTGTATAATCTACAATTATCTCATTTGGCACATTAATTTTAGTTGTATTTTTTACCAATATGAGCTATAAGCTATTTTAAAAATGCTATTAAATAAAACTAAAGCATAAACAGAACAGCTTCTCAAAATCTTCTTCAAAATTGCATGTACTTTTTCAAAAAAATAAAATTAAGCAATAAAGGGTTCTTGTTTTCTGTTTATGTATAGAGTTAAACAAAAAAGAATATTGTGAGTTTCCATTATTTCATTTAATTCTTTAGTACAGAGATGCCAGCAAAAATTTCGAGTAAAAAATTATGAGTAAAATTGAACAAAAACTCTTTGATACGTAACTCGTAAAGTAAAATAACATAAACCAAATATTTCTATAAAATTTTATAATTCAATAAAATTTATTTTCAATTGAAATAATTCAGTTTAAAATATTTAGTGGAGCGTATGGATTTCGAAGGGTGATGTGAATTTCAAAGGTAAGCATCATTAAAAATGAGACGACGATAATAAATGTCATCGTAAGACCAAATGAAAACCGATGCTAAACAACGCTGAACACTAGTGTTGACGCAGATGATTTGACATACCTAGAACCTGCATAATTCAATATTTACCTAAGCAGTCTAACCTAACAAGAAGGAATAGCTATTACGTTATATGCAGAATGCAGATGGTCGCAATACCTATCTGAACATCTGTAATTAATGGTTTAAAACCTGTAAACTGGAAACTTTCTACTAAAAAATCCACATCTACACTTTTACCCGGATGCTTATAATTGACCTTTTTACGTGTATATGAGGGAAATGATTGTGCCAAATAAATTGTTCAAAAATTGGGTTTTTTGGGTCGTTGTCGTAAGGTTTTTAATAGCAAGCATCTTCTTTTAATATATAAGTCATTTATTCGTCCCTGTATGGAGTATTGTTCTCACATATGGGTGGAGCCTACGTAAGTAGTTTGAAATTTCTTGATTCTATACAGCGGAGAAGTGTTAAATTGATCGGCAATTTAAATCTTACTAACTAAAGAGCTTGATTTCTTGCAACATAGAAGAGATGTTGATTATTTGACGATATTTTACAAATACATTATGGATGAACGGGCGTCTGCGCCCAAGAGAAACAAGATGTAGAACGGTAGCTTTTCAACGTGAATTTTTTAACAGTCTCACATCTCTGGACTGCCCTGCCTGCGTGGGTCTTTCCTGATAATATTAATCCTCAAAACTTTAAAATCAACGTGAATAAATTCTTCAAAGAAAATTAATAAATATTCTTGAGCCCTAGTTCCCCAGTTGGCATGGTACCTTCGGATATTCAAAGACGTTAATCTATAAGTTATTATGGTTAACACTAAACATGCCTAACTTTGAATGATAAAAAAAATATACTAAAATTGCTAAATTACTTATAAACTCCTTTGAAGAAAATGCTATAGCAAGCATTATATAAGTCAGCCGATCCAAAGTCCGGGTTGAGGTTAAATCTATTGAAGCCGCAAATAGTTTCGTCAAAACTCGTTTCGCCTACTTTTATCGCCTCGTTTTCGCCTACTTCAAAACTCGTTTCGCCTACTTTTATTAGAATATGGAAATATATACTTTCAGAGCATGTTGAAGTCGCAGGGGTAATAGATATTTGTGATAAGGAAGACTTGAAAGAGATTCAGGTTTCTGGAATTGGAAAATTTAAAAATAAATAAATAAATTAAAAAAAAAAAAGATCCTCGAAATTTATTCTTTTCACAAAAAATCGTAAACGACAATAAAACAGAAAAATAAATATATATATACTGGACGCTCATTTTTGCGAATATTATTCTGCCTGACTATGCAGAAGTAAACAAATGGTTGATTCTAACAAAAATATTTAATCTTACAGCAATGTCTTGTGACAAGTGTAGAAAATTTAATCACACGTCTAAAATTTGCAAGAATAAATAAACTGAGCATGAAGATTTAATTTGTCACCCAAAAAACAGTGAGTGTCCTTACTCTAAAGGCATTCAGTCAAACCGTAGACAATGCCCATCGTTCTTAAGACGGGCATTTACATACAACAGAAACAGAAACAGAATTTCATACAAATTTGACAGAAAAAAATTCTGTTTCTGTAAAATTTGTATGGAATTCTGTTTCTGTTGTATGTGGTTTCAAGCCTTAAGCCATATCGTAAAACTGGTTGAAAAAAATAAAAACTACTTATGCCCAGGCAGCTGCTCAAGCCAACAAATTCCAGAGCTTAAACGAGGAAAATATTTCAGAAAACATTCCAAGGCAATCTGAACATCACTCCTTAAAAAAAAAAAGTAAAAATAAGTAGCTCAACTCTAAAACCCAGACACAAAAAAAAATTTAATGTCCCACAAAATGAGAAACATACGTGGCACGAAGAGAAAAAAAGATCCTCTATCTGAAAGTGAGATCGGCACTGAAGAAATTCCGCCTGGTTTTCAAAGTAACTACCGACCTCAAATATCATCAGTTATAAATGGTATATTTGTGATGCATTTTCAATAGGACCCCAATGGAAAACCATTCTCAACAGCATAGTGTCTATTATAGAACAGCTATTGCCCAATTTAAGCTCTACTCTCCAATCGTGTGCCCCACTTATTTTTTCCCAATGTTAATGAATGAGAGCACAAAGTTGAATCTGCTTCAGTGGAATTGCCGTAGTATTGGTCCTACAATAACTGAATTCGAACAACTTCTGTATGATAAAAATATTTCAGTTGAAAAATCACAACGAGATATCGCTGAACTCCAATCTAATCACGCCAACAACCCAATCCTCCAAAGTAATGTGGCTAGGACTGTTAGGAATTGAAAATCCCCTTTATCCCTATTACGTGTTACCCTATGGTAACAACCGTTCTCACACCATCGTCACTTGCATTTCTTAAATCCAGTCCAAAACCTTCGTGTTCTTATTTCTTTTATTATTTCAAAAATTTCCTCATGATATATGAAGTTTTCATGGACAATTACCTCAACGGTGATATTTGAATAAAATAACCTTCGTTGTTCCTATATTCCAGTCTGCAAGTGGCGGAAATGGTTTACTATTTCTATATAAATTATAAGATTTGTATAAGTTTTTTCCCATCAAAAATTGCAATACTTGCCATATTTTTGTTTTTTTCCTCAAAATTGTAAAACTTGGAAAAGTAAAAAGTCAGTTGTTGGCTAACCAAGAATAAGAACAGATTAAGTTAATTTAAAAAAAATAATAAACTGGGTAAAACTTTTATTTTTTTTTTTTTCCTTTATCTCCATTTAGGAGCACAGGGCGTCTACTAGACTGGACCATCTGACTCTGTTCGGGGTAATCGCTTTCAGTTCACCTCATGTCTTGCCGATTTGTTTTGCTTCAGCTAGCACCGTTTTCTTCCACGTCATGGGTGGTCTTCCAACTCTCCTTTTTCCTTGTGGATTCCACTCTAGGGACATCCTTGTTATATCTTCAGCTGATTTCCTCAGTGTATGTCCTATCCATCTCCATTTCCTTTGTTTTATCTCGGACTCAATGTCTAACTGCTCTGTCTGCCGTAGAAGTACCTGGTTACTGATGGTGTTCGGCCAGAAGCATTTGATCAGTCTTCTCAGGCATTTGTTCACAAACACCTGTAGTTGATTTGTGATCTTCTTTGTGTGTTTCCACGTTTCACACCCATACAGCAGTACTGACTTGACACATGCATTGAACATTCGTAGCTTTGTCTTGCTTGACAGGACGGATGCATTCCAGATCTTGTGAAGCATATTGAACGTATTTCTGGCTTTGTTAATACGCTGACTGATATCTTCTTCAGTCCCGCCTGTTTTTGCTACAGTACAACCAAGGTACACAAGTTTGTCGACTTCATCCACTTGTGTATTGTTGATGGTAATTGGTGTTATCGTTTTGGTGATCAATCTCATAGACTTTGTTTTTCTGATATTAATGTTGAGACCGACTTCATTTGCAAGGGCTGATGGCTTCTGTATTTTCTGCTGCATGTCCGTATGTGTGTGTGTAAGTAGACAGATGTCATCTGCGTAGTCTAGATCATTGAGCCGGCTTGTTGTGTTCCATTGGATTCCATTTGGACTTGCATCATCGAGCTTTCTCATGATACTATCTAGTACTATCAGGAATAGTAGCGGGGATAGTACACAGCCTTGTCTCACTCCTCGGTGGTTGTAGTATTTATCACTTTGCTGTCCTTTGTATTGTATTCTGTTTCCAGCATCCCGATACATTTCATTGATTAGATCAGCTATTTTCTTCGGGATGCCCATTTCACAAAGTGTCTTCCATATCGCGCTTCTGTTAATTGAGTCGAAGGCGCGTTCGAAGTCCACGAAGAGGAGATACAATGGTGAATTCCATTCGTTTGATTGCTCTATGATGATACGGATTGTGTTGATATGATCGGTACAGCTTCTTCCTGGTCTAAAGCCAGCTTGTTCATTTCTTAGTTTCATGTTAATTGATGGAGATATTCTTTCGAGAATGATCATCGCTAGTATTTTCATTATTGTGTTGAGCAGAGATATACCTCTCCAATTTTTGCATTCTCTTAGATCACCTTTCTTTGGGATTGTTATGGTTAAACCTTCTTTCCATTTGGTTGGTATTTTACCTTCGTTCCATACATCAGCTAATAGTGGTGTTAGAGCTTCTGCTGTTGTGTTTACATCTGCTTTGAGTAATTCTGCTGATATATTGTCTGTACCAGCAGATTTGTTATTCTTGAGTTTCTGTATGGCATCTCTAACTTCCCGTTCCGTTGGTGGATGGGTGCTGATAGTTTCGTTATAGTTGTCATCCGGAGACTGCAAATTATCTTCATGTTGGTGGCAGTTGTCTTCGAAGTATTCTTTCCATCTATTTAGCTGTTGTTCATGTGTTGTGAGGGTTTGACCAGATTCATCCTTTATTGGTGGAGTGTTTGTATATTTATTGGTGACCTTTCTCACGCATTTGTGTAGTGTGCGCATATTTCTATTAGCTGCTGCTGTTTCTGCAGTCTTGAGAATGCTTTCTGTATATCTTCTGCGATCATTCCTTGCCATCTTTTTAACTTGTTTTGCTGTACTTTCATATTTGCTGCGGATCTCGGTTGTGTTCTGGTGACACAATTGCAACTTGAGCTGACGACGCTCTTCAATTTTCTTCCAGGTATCATCGCTAATCCATGGTTTCCGTGATTTGTCTTGGTATCCAAGCACATCTGTAGCAGTTTTGACGTAAGCTTCTTTAACTTGTTCCCATTTTTCATCAATACTGGTGGTTTCGTTGTTTGGTAGATTGAGCTGGAGCGATTCTTTGAAGGTGTTATTTGTGTTTTTGTCGCTCAATCTGTTGATGTTAAATTTCCTCTGACATGACTTGTTGTGTTTTACAGCGGCTGGTTTAATTTTGAATGTTGCAATTACCAGTTGATGGTCGCTGTGTATGTCTGCTCCTCGCTTTGCTCTGACATCTTGTAGTGAGGATAGAAACTTCTTATTCACCAGTACGTGATCAATTTGATTATTGGTTCTTCCATTTGGTGATGTCCAAGTGTATTTATGTATGTTCTTGTGTGGGAACTTGCTGCCTCCTATGAATAGTTGATTTGTGACACAACAATCGATGAGCCTATCTCCATTATTGTTACGTGTTGATTCTAGTGCATGTTTGCCCATGACTGATTCCATTCCAGTGTTGTCGGTTCCAATTTTGGCATTGAAATCACCTTGTATTATTTTAATATCATTTCGGTGTGCACTAGCCAGTGTTGCTTGGAGCTGTTCGTAGAATTCATCTTTTGTCGCATCATCAGCTTCTTCGGTAGGTGCATAGCACTGTATGATCGTTGTATTTCTAATTTTCGATTGGGATCTTGCTGTTATTATTCTGCTACTGATTGGTTTCCATTCGAGAAGTGCTTTCTTTGCGTTAGGTGTTGTTAATATTGCTACGCCTTGTTCGTGTGTGTTGGATTTACCAGAGAACATCATGTAATTTCCTTCACTTGTTGTTAGCTCTCCGCTGTTTTTCCATCTTACTTCACTGAATCCTAGTATCTCGATGTTATATTCTTTCATTACTTTCTCAACTTGTGCTAACCGCGATGATTCTATCAGAGTTCTGACATTCCAGTTTCCTACTCGTGTCCGGGTACGATAGCTAAGGGTCGATATTTGATTTTTCCGGTTTTGTTTTGTATCAATTTTCTTTCTAGTATTCGTTTCTTTAATCATTTTGAATTTCGGATTCACCTTTCGGATTAACGGGTGATTGGGCCATCGAGTTTTAAAGTTTTATATTTGAATACGATTGTAGAGGTTAGAATTAGTTTATAATTAATTTTTTTGTCAAAGAAACAAAAAAAATTTAAATCGAACTAAGTTAGTAAAATAGTGCTGAAATCTTAAGTTACTTTATAAATACTAAACTGCATAAAAGTTTTATAGTTAAATAGAATTAGTTTATGAATTTTTTTTTTCAAAGAAACAAAAAAAAATTAAATCGAACTGAGTTACTAAAATAGTGCAAAAACCTTAAGATACTTTCAAAAATAATAAACTGAATAAACGTTTTATAGTTAGCATTAGTTTATGATTAAATTTGTTTCAAAGAAACAAAACATTAAATCGAGCTAAGTTGGTAAAATAGTGCAAAAATTTTAAGTTAATTTAAAGAGAATAACTGTCAATTTTGCTTAATAAAAAAATAAAGGGGAATACAATAAAATAAGAACAAAAAGTGAAAGTTTGGCTTTTTAATTTATCACTGGGGAGAAGCAGGTGGGAGAGACTTAACTCTTAGCATCAGGATACCGAACTCGAGTGAAGACTCTTACTTCAACTACCAGCTGAAGAACAAAAATATTGTATTATTGTAAGTCAGGTAAATTTTTCATGTTTATTTACATCTTCATAATCTTAAATGACCTCAGATGAAAGGGGTAGAATTGTTATCTACCCGACGGTTATAATATAATGATACAAGAATAAAAGAAAAGAGGTGTGGTGTGTGTGTGTGTGTGTGTGAGTGTGCGTGTGTATGTGTGTGTGTGTGTGTGTGTGTGTGTGTGTGTGTGTGTGTGTGTGTGTGTGTGTGTGTGTGTGTGTGTGTGTGTGTGTGTGTGTGTCGACAATGGGTTGGCCAGGGCCGTTCCAAAGATGATAAGGGTCTTCAACCCTCTACCGGCACTTTTGATGTATGTTTCAAAGTAATAGCTTCCGCTATCCCCAGCTATTACAGGACTCTCAATCTAGATTTTATTCAACTAGATAATGGAAGATCCCATCAAGAAACAGATTTACATAAACAATACTGTTTGACAAGTGTTGTAACACCAGAAATGATTGGTTCCTGCTCTCCAATAATGTCAGTTGCAGCAATAGAGACCTTCCAGGGATATAACGGACCAACCGTTAGTTCACGAGATAGTGTACTCTCTCAAAGTAAGAACTCCAGTGAAAAACCTCTCCGGATATCTCGTTGTAAGCCCAGCGAAATATGGGGAGATGGGTGCGATTTCAACAAAGTCCTTTATTGCCCTGCAGCCAAGTGGAAGTGCCAAAACCATAGAGGTTAGGTCAGCAGAGTCCATTCTTAAAAAACCTGTTGCTAAAACTTTAATGACTTGAATATAGCGGACCAACCGTTAGTTCAACTGATTTGGAAATCTGGACAAATAGCAATCCTCATGAAACTACCTCCCGGACATCTCGATATAAAGCATCGAAATGTACGGAGATGGATAAGATTTCAATAGATCCTATTATACCACTACAATCAAACAGGGGAGGTGAAACTACCTCTATTTATTAGATTGTATGTTCCTACCCAACCAACTTACAGGTCAAAAATCATCCACATGTTAACCACACAATCATTTCTGGATCAAAACAAAGTCAAACAACTAATGTAAATCAGAATATTCTAAAAACAACTGCACAATCGTCAAGCAGCAAAATACCACTTCTAATAATAGGAGACTTTACCTTCATAGCAACGTCTGGGACAGTAATCATGAAAATGGCAGAGGTCTTGAATTAGTGAAAATTCTAGATCAGTTTAATCTAGTACGTATGTCTGAATAATGGATTAACTACCCACATAGCAGCGCCTCCATATTGAAACAGTTCCACAGATTTAACTTTTTGCTCTCATCAATTATCACTTATGCCTTTTAATTGGCAAATAACAGAAGATCCATTGGGTAGTGACCATCTCGCAACATTAATCGAATCCCAAACAATCCTGGTTATCAGTTTGACCTGTCGAAAAACATCGATTGGGATCGTTACCAGAAAAACATTTCTGGGACAGCAACTGAATGGTGCAAATTAGGAATAACATTAGAAAAACAAATGGCGTTTCCCGTGGAAGGTATTATTTCAAGTGCTATCAGCGCAAATCCGAAACAGGCTGATAATAGATTCTCAAATAGAAGACCTAACAAGTGGTGGGATCGTGAGCTTACAATCGCAAAAAAAACAAGAAAAAATCAGCATTTAAAAACTTCAGACATTTTGGCACTCCTGATGCATATGCTACCTACCGACGGTTAGAAAATGAGTTCAAATTTCTAAGCTATGAAAAAAAAAAACGGAAAAGTTTGCAGGTCTTCTGTGGTTCCCTAAGTAACCAATCATCGTTATCGGATGTCTGGCGAATGGGGAAACTTTTTAAAAATCCTGCTACGACTACAGCAACGGCAGGTGCTTTAAATGAATCGTTGCTTTTAGACTTTGCCAGAAAGCTAGCACCAGACTTTGTACCAAACGAGATAAACTTCAACAATTATAAAACCGGTTCCCATAACAAATCGGAACTGGAACAAGCAGTAAACCTCTGTAACAACACCTCTCCAGGGTTAGACAGAATTAAAGCCGTTCTTCTAAAAAAAACTACCACCAGCTTGTAGAAACGTATTACCTAATTTCTATAATAGATGTTTTTCTGAGAGTCACTGTCCCACATCGTGGTATGAAACCAAAATTATAGCTGTTCCTAAACCAAATAAGAACCCAAATGGTATAAACTCATACCGTTGGACGGTAGTTTGCTTTTTTTCCATAAGGAAAGTTTTCGAAAAAAGGATACTGCTGTGCTTGGAATATTGGGCTGAAAAGCACCAGATTATATCGAGCACTCAATTTGGATTTCGAAAAGGTAAGAGTACCCGAGATCTCCTTGCAATAATAACAACGAATATTAGTGCAGCTTTCTGTCAAAAAGAAGAATGTATTGCCTGTTTCTTAGACATATTAGGTGCATATGACAATGTTAAAATTGACATACTGTGCGAAAAACTATTGACTATGGGTGTTCCATTGAAGATGGTAAAAGTTTTGTGGCAGTTGCTAAAACAGAAAAAAATGTATTTTTACGTAATCGGCGGAGAGCCAGCGAAAAAAATGCTGAGTTTATAATAGCTGAAATTTTGTCAGGTGGTTATAGTAGTTGTGTACACACACATACTTCGGTCAGTCAAGCGAACTGTAGAAAAGTAATGAATTTATAAAGGCTGAAAATTGTTTTACAGATTATATATTTCATATAAATAAATAAGTAAGTAATAAGTAAATAAGTAATAGTAAATAGTAAATAAGTAATAATAAATAAGTTATGTCAGTCAGTCAGTTAAATGGTAGAACAGAGCTGGTCAGTCAGTCCCAATAGTTACAATATTTGCAGAATAAATAAATAGCCGCCATTTTATTTATTAAACTTGAACATTTTTGAAAAGTAGCATAGTAAATAGTAAAGAAATTTTCAAGTTTAATAAATAAAATGACGGTTATTTATTTATTCTGCATACATTAGGGTTGACTGACCAACTCTGTTCTAACAATAAACTAACTGACTGTCATAACTATTATTTATATGTAATACATAAACAATTAAAAACCGTAAAACAATTTTCAAGCGTTATAAATTCATTTAGTTACCAATGTAATGATAACAGATTTGATAACATATAAAAGACGCCCGTTATACAGTTCGCTTGACTGACCGAAGTATGGGTGTGTATACAACTACTATAACCACCTGACAGAATATCAGCTATTATAAACTCGCTCGGTTTTGGATTATAAAAGACGAAGCAAAAGTGGTTCGAACTGGGTACCAAGGTTTACCACAAGGGTCTGTATTAAGCCCTTTTCTGTACAACTTATATACTTCGGGTATTGATACTGTGCTAACAAACGGGTGGCGAAAAACACGTGAAATCAGCAAAAAACATGCAATTTTGGAAATGAGGTTTTAATTTTGTATATTTAGGTATTGGAATTCGTTGACATCAATAAAATAAAATTTTCTGCGTTTTTAGTTGTTTTTTTTCTGTCTTAAGATGAAAAATCAAAAAATTGCTCAACCCTAGTGTATTGAAGAAATGGCTCTACAGTAAAAACTACTGAGCTGATTTTAATGTTATATAGCTCAAAATGTAAGTATTGAACAGAGCTAATCAAAATAATAATTCACATTATATGACCTTGAACACATTCTTTTAGAAAAATAACGGTAAAAAATTCAAATTCGATTTTCTAGAAATGCGTATTTTTTAAATTTTTGATTTTTTAATATGTGAAAGGTACATGTATTACTAACATTTTATAATTTTTTGTTTTTAGGGTTCCGTTTTTTATACGGAACACTATTGGTGAGAGTACAACGTGTTTTTCACATTATTTCGATTATCTCGTGAACCATTAATCCGATGAACTTAAAATTTGAGGTGCTTATAAAACTAACCTATCCACACAAGATGGCGGGTTAAAAAATAAATAAAGTTGTGTTCGTTTGTTTTAAGGAGGTACGATGTAAAGCCTTTGAAAACATACATTTTTTTAGCGAGACGAGTAGGGTATCATATGAAAGGGCATCATTTCAGCATTATTTAAAAATATATTTTGGAATTTTTCACCTCACCATTTTTTGTATAATTTTGAAAAATGACGTTTTCGGAATGTTTTATTGCCCCGATTAACTCCGACCCTACTTCATCGAAAATCTTGAAATATATTTGGAATGATAGAAAATTGAGTAGGTTTTTAATAAAAATATAGAAAAGTGGCAGACACTCATAACTATATTTATTAAAGGGGTGGGAATGTTAAGGGGTAAAAACATTATTTAAAACCAGGTCATGTGGGGTGTCATTTGAAAGAGCACTTGATTTTAGAAATATTGCCATTTTTTTAGAATTTTGCAATGCATAGTTTTTGAATTATTATCAATAAAGTGACACAAAAAGTTGGTCCCCCCCCCTTGCATTTCGAGCCTAATTAACAGAAAAATTTGAAAAAATTCACAGAGACAGGAAGTTTGATAAACTCTGAACGAAAAATATAGCGAACTCTCAAATAATTATATTTTTGTGTTTTTAAGGGATTGGGGTGGGGAAGGGTGAAAAAAAACTTTTTTGACCCAAGCGAGTGGGGTGTCATTTGAAAGAGCTCCAAATTTCAGAAACTTGGCAATTTTTTTTAGAATTTTGTGGTACACAGTTTCGGAGTTATTCTAAAAAATGTGCACATTCCAGACCGTCCCATCCCCCCCCCTACGTTTCGACACTGATTGACAGAAAAGCAAGTGGGGTATCATTTGAAAGAGCATCAAATTTCCACAACATTGCAAATTTTTTTAATTTTCGGTAGACCGTTTCGGAGTTATTCTAAAAAAGGCACATTCCAGACCGTCCACCCCCCCCCCCCCCCTTACGTTTCGACACTGATTGACAGAAAAAATTGAAAAAATTCATAGAGACAGGAAGTTTGCTATATTTTGAACGAAAATTATAGCGGACTCTCAAATAATTATATTTCTGTGTGTTTAGGGGATGGGTGTAAGGGGGGTAAAATAAAACTTTTTTTGACCCAAGCGAGTGGGATATCATTTGAAAGAGGACCAAATTTCCAAAACATTGCAATTTTTTTTAGAATTTTGTGGTACACAGTTTCGGAGTTATTCTAAAAATTTGCACATTCCAAACCGTTCCCCCCCCCCCCCCTACGTTTCGACACTGATTGACATAAAAAATTGAAAAAATTCAAAGAGATAGGAAGTTTGCTATATTTTGAACGAAAATTATAGCGAACTCTCAAATAATTATATTTCTGTGTGTTTAGGGGATGGGTGTAAGCGGGATAAAAAAAATTTTTTTTGACCCAAGCGAATTTTATTCGCACTTGTCTGACTTTTTTTTTATTAATTTTATTGCAACACGACTTAAAATTTTTATCATAAAAATAAGTGGAGTTAAAAAGGGTTTTTTGGATTTACATTATATGTTTTTATAATAAATTTTTAATTTTAACTCAAAATAAATATTTTACACATTTTTATCATTAAATATTTTACATTACTAAATTCCGTAGGGTTAGAATAACGTCTAGCTAAGATTGATCTATTAGTTGTAGGAATGTATGAATGATATCCTCGTGTTCCAGGAATTGTTTTTAAATTGTCGTATCTATCAGCTAGTTGATTTCATTTTGCAAACAAAGAAATCCCTCTGCATTCTGTCACTATATGACAGTGGTGAGTGAATGATCTCAACAGTTTGACTGTTTGCAGGCATAATGGATTTGATTTCATCCGAACACTGCTGATGAAGATATTTATAAAAAACAACGAGATCACAAAAAATTAACAATTCGTTTAGCACGCTTTTGAACAGAGTCTAAAAGAGCCATTATAGTAATAGATGCAGTCCCTTAAACTTGGTAACAATACTCGGCATAATGCGGCCTGTTAACGATTTGCAAAATTATAATTGGCCTTTAAATGGTAAAAAGGTTTCCCATCCCTGGTTTAGACTCATATTATACTGTTCCCTAGTTTCTATTTTTTGTTCACTTAGGTGTAGTGGAAGTATTGTTTTTGTTTTATGGAGAAAAATTGACTTTTAGTTAATTTTTAATCACAATATATGTTTTGTTGACTCTCAAAAAATAAAGCTGGGTAATTTTAGTCCAGAGAGATTACTTAATATTCGATATAGTATATTTTATCACAGCAAATATTATATTATTTTTGACACAAAAATATATATTATGTGTACTTCCATTACCAGATAAAATTATAGCTTAGATCAGAATATAGTGTGGCTACAGTACTGCGATCAAAAAAAATCGTTTGTACGCCTTCAACTAACTACTCCTTGGTGAACTGTACCTCCTCGTAACCTGGTTAAAGCAGTTCTGATCAACTATCTTAGCTAGACGTTATTCTAACTCTACGGAATTTAGTAATGTAAAATTAAATAAATGATAAAAAATATGTAAAATATTTATTTTGAGTTAAAATTAAAAATTTATTATAAAAACATATATATGTAAATCCAAAAAAAAACTGTTCATTTTTTAACTCCACTTATTTTTATGATGAAAAATTTTAAGGCGTGTTGCAATAAAATTAATAAAAAAAAAACAAACAATTTTCCCCTTCTGAATTTTTTATAAAATGTTAGTAATATATGTACCTTTCACATATTAAAAAAATCAAAAATTTAAAAAATACGCATTTCTAAATCGAATTTGAATTTTTTACCGTTATTTTTCTAGAAGAAAGTGTTCAACGTCATATAGTGTGAATTATTATTTTGATTAGCTCTGTTCAATACCTACATTTAGAGCTATATAACATTAAAATCAGCTCAGAAGTTTTGATTGTAGAGCCATTTCAATACACCAGGGTCGAGCAATTTCTTGATTTTTCAACACCCTGTATCTTAAGACAGGGTTAAAAAAAAAACAACTAAAAACGCAGAAAATTTATTTTTATTGATGTCAAAGAATACCTAAATATACAAAATTAAAACCTCATTTCCAGACCTTGCTGATTTCACGTGTGAAAACACCGGGCAATCTCACAATACGCAGATTACGTAGTTATTTACTATTCCTCCAAACAAGCAGAAAACATAGTTTAGAAATTTCTAGTAAATCTTCAACTATTTTTCAATAGCTTGGGACTAAACCTCAATAGCAATAAAACCCAATGTATTGTGTTCTCAGGAAAACGTTCCAGTTTTCAATCAAATTTAAAACTATCCGGGGTGAAGTTAAAACAAACAGAAGTAATAAAATACCTGGGAAGAACATTCCAACGAAAACTGGAGTGCTCATGTGACCGAAGTTGTCTCTAAATGCCAGAAACGTATTAACTTTTTAAGGTGTATTTGTGGTGTCAAATAAGGAGCACAGCCAGAAACACTTCTCGTTTTATACAAGTGCTTCATAAGACCAGTCTTGGAGTACGGATGTGTTAGTTTTTCCGTAATGCCTAAAACACCGCTAATTAACTTAGAAAGAGTGTAATGGTCAGCCCCTGCGAATATGGTTAGGTCTGATGCCATCCACCACACAGCTACGTTAGAAGTTCTCAGTGGCATTCCACCAATAGATATTCGATTTAATCTATTAAACTATCATCGTTGAATTATGAATATCTATTTCAAGAAAATCAACAGTTGATAACAAAACTAAGCAATCTTCTTACAATCACAAATGCTATCTATGAAAGTACTTCCAATAGTCACGGATGTAATAGAAGCAATTGGTAATGTTCAGCACGAAAACGTTTATCAATTTGACCCTGAGACTTTGTACTTCAGTCCGAAAATAAGCGAATCGATAAGGACGGATATAATGAACAAAGCTCAAACTAATTCGTTAATTGCCCAAAAATCATTTCTTCGTAGCACAAAAGACTATGAACCAAATCATATACTGTACACACTGACGGATCCAAAAACACAGACTCTTATGGGATAGGCATCTATCGACCAAAATATAACGAGTTAATGTTTAGACTTACAGAGCCTAATAATATATATACAACCGAACTTACTGCTATATATATATTGCGGGTAAGAGCATTGAAGCGCAGGACCCAGGAAAATACATAATTGTATTTGACAGTCTAAGTTGCATCACAGCTCTTCAAAACTATAGAACTCCATCATAAATCTAATAATCGGCTTATCGAATGTAGAGATATATTTCACAGACTGGTACAAAAAGGTTTTGACGTAACATTGATGTGGATAGCATCGCATATGGATGGGCATTGATGGCAACGAAAAATCAGACTTATTTGCAAAGAACGCTAATCAATCTGAATATCTCGATTTGCCGATAAGTTCTTCTAATTACAGGTACTTAGCAAAGGTCTTCGGGTTATCGAAATGGTAACAAAAATGGGACGGTTCACTTACTCAATCCAACCAAAGGTATCCTGGGAGCCATGGACTAAAAATATTCAAGAAAACCGAGGGTTTTTGTTCACATTTGGAAGAATTGCAGGCAACCACTACGCCCTCGAATCACACTTGGAAAGAGTGAATATAATTCAAGGTGTCAAATGCAGCTGTACGTTGAGCTACGAAACAGTAGACCATAATTTATGACAATGTGTACTTTTACATGAGGAAATAGCTAAATTTTACAAGAATTCCAAACACAAACAATAAACATCTCTTTGGTTGCTGTATCAGAGATATAATTGCTTGTGAACAATTTGCATTTTGCAAGGAAATTTTTATCTTCCTTAAAAAATGTAATATTAATGTTTATTGTAAATAGATATAGTAGAATTTTTTTGCCAGCGAATTTCTGACAGCTACGACGCAGCAAGAGAAAAAAGATAAAACAAAAAGTAAAACAGAGATGTATTATTTATTTTGGGATAAATTTGTTTTCAAAACAATTATATTAGTTAAATTTCTACTTCTAGTTCGTACCATTTGTTTGTTGTGATATTTGTTTCCATAGGCGTCGTTATTTTTATTATAATTATTTTTAATTATCAAAATTTTGTTATATTTCCTACAAAATCATTAATATTTCTACAAGTTTTTGGGTTTCTATTAAAATTGGTTGAATTTCAATAGTAATTTATAAATTTTATGTGTTTTTTTTGTCCATTTCAATGGGACCCCAATAGTTTTTTTTAATATTTTAATCGAGACACTGAATGTGCAAACAATATGCGCATGTGCATGCGCATGTGCAAACAATATGCGCATGTGCATGCGCATGTGCAAACAATATGCGCATAACAAACAAATTTTGTGTTCGCTGGCAAAAAAATTCTACTATACTTTAAGCCACAAACTACTACTAGTATATTATTGTAGATTAATTTAAAAGAAAATCAATAACTGCTGTCTGCTTCCTGATTGTTTTGCTTGTTCTTGCATAAATAAAAAAGTAACAATACTGTACATTAATTTTGTAATCAGATAAATATAGAACGGATCTGTAATGGTTGTACTAGCGATCCTAATAAATAAATAAAAAAAAACTTGTCACCACAGGGTTCATTTCTACGGTTAAAAATTAGAAAATGTTTGGGGTATCATTCGACCGATTCTCATGCACAACAGGTGAACTCAAGACTGAAACAGGAATAATGCACTGAAACCACTAGCTGGTAATTTTAAAGATAAAATTACAATTATGACAAAACAAAAAGCAAAAGGCAGATTATTAATTCGTTGTTCACATGGAACACTCCAAGTCACTGACACTCACTGTAATAAGTTACAAAAAATACTAAAGGCACCTTTGCAAACCGTAATCGTCATCTGATGGCTAACCGAGATTAACTGCGCGAAGAATGTAACATTCATATAATCGGTGCGCTAATATAATGTAATACTGACCAAAAAAACTCCAATGAACCTGTTACAAAAAGCAACACCCTTGTAATGATACCCAATCAGTGACCTCACCATCTACAGATATAAGGAAGACTGCAAAATGCTTCTTATAAGATGCCAGAGATGAACAAGTCAATGAAATCATCGACGAACTTAAATAAAAAAAACTGACACTCCAAAGATATTGAAGATACAATAAAAAACTACGCCCCGAATCGGGTTCTCAATGGAAAGTCACAAGTTTCTACTGAAGAAATACGAATAGAATTGACCCTTAAAAATTATTGAAAATAATTCAGCGCATGTAAGGGCATGCTATACCATGTAGACCACTAATGTCCAGAAAACCTGACGAAGGAAGATTTGTGGTAGGCTCTGCTACTGCCCAAGGGGTTCCTGAATTTAAATGTGGAATGCCAGTAGATTAGCACTCGCCGCAAAAAAAATGCAGGACAGTCATTCTTAAAAAAAAAATTATGTAAAATGGTCCTAAACAGTAAACAATATAATGTAATTACTCTTTAACATGTGACATTTCCAATAAAAAGGGTAATACGAAGGAGATTTCTTTATGAATTTCTTTATATCACGGAGTTGCGGATTAAATTTTTTTCACAAAAATTGTAGCCATTTGCAAAAATAAGGTAGAAATTTTATGAATTAAAGCGTACCCAACACTATTAATACCGGCAAATCATTTTGGAAAAGCGCAGTCATTTTGGATTTTGTCGGTGTGATAACGCCAGATTTCAGGTTTCTGGCAGTACTGGCTGACTAGTAAAACGGGAATGAGACTAAATTTGATGTGGGGGACACCTGACCGGCAAAACGAGATCAGGAACAGTGGTTTGTAAGGGAATCAAGTTCGCCTACCATTCTTTTTAACAGAGTACAAAATAATCAAATCGAAAATAGATGCAACTACATTTGAAATGACATTTTTTAAATCGGATAAATTTTTACTCCATTATTTTATCTAAAACTGACTCAGTAACAAACAACTAAATCTTTTCAAAGTTTTAATTTTATATACAAAATGTTCATTATAACGATAAATATATCTACGTAATAGGTCATACTTTCTTACAAACAAACAAAATCTTAACAATAAAGAAACTCCTACAAAAGTAAGCACAAAAAAGAAAAATTACAGTAATATTTACGTTGAAATTATTATATCTCGCGTATTCTTACTTAATTAATTCAGGTTTGGGTTATGTTTATATATAAGAAAAACTAAAACAAATACTTTTATTTATTTTGGATAAATTCCAAATTGTAATTATCAAATTGGTTTTTTTTTCATCTCAAGTAAAAAATTGTGTATATACGAAACAAGTTGTGGAGGAGAAAATTATTACAAGAACTGCCAGTGAATTAGGGCATTCAATAACGAGTTATTGATATCGGTATATTCTATAAAATGAGTGACGTTTCGATATCAAACTTTTGTGATATCCATTAGATACGGAATATGATTCCGATTGGCCGGCGCCTTGTGTTTCTTATTCACATAAAGGAAATTTGTTTTGAACATGCAAGTCAGAAAGTTTGAAAAACGTAACGTTAAACCGTTACGATCCGTTAGATGTGAAACACAAACTAGATCGGTCGTGCCAATTTAAAATTTTCTCTGCCTAAAAAGGAAATTTTGGATGAATCTTTAATTATCTAAGGTTTGGTAGCATTTGCCAGAAATCATTGGATCGGCACTTTGTAAATAGGAATTGCAAGATTGTCGTTGGTTTTGAATATTTTCGCCACCAAAAACCAAAATCAAATTTATCGGATATTTGGTCCGAAACAAAAATTTTCAGTTGAAATGAAACAGAACACATGGATTAATTGCTCTAATTAATATTATTGACACTGCAAGACATAAACATAAACAACAAAAACACGTCAAACATAAATATGCATGTAAAATATTGAGTCTCGTAACGTAACAGAAAATGTCAGTAATTTTTTTGATTTAAATCAAATAAATCGATTTATTTATTTTTATTTTGATAAAAATTAAAAAATTTCTGTACTGTGCTTCAGTCTGATTTAAATGGCTGGAAGAAATTGCGAGAACCAGAACGAGTGTCAAGTACCTCGATAAAACTGACACAAAATAACACACAACTTAAAACATTATTATGGTAGAACATAACATAGATGGTGATTTAACAGGTTAAATCTAAAAGTCGATTTTTTTATTTTTTCAACTCACAATTAACCGATTAACTTTTAATTGTTTTATCTTAGATGTCAACAAATCAAAACATTTAACTTCACAAAAAAAAATCGTTCATCGAACTTATAATCTACAAAAAAAATCATGAAAACGATAAAAAAGATTAAGAATTCCTTTCGGTTTAAGATAAGATTTATTTTTACAAGCACCCAGGTACGTATAATAGTTGTTTTGGAAGATGTTTTATTTTACAATGTTATATGGCGTCAGAAATCCAGAAATGTTACCAAAACAAACAACTAAGTTTCTAGTTGAGAAAACAATGTAGCAGCATTTGTTTTATTGGGTAGTCTAGGGCCTAGGCTATTCAAGTCAAAAGTGTTTGCTAACATACCGATTTTCTAATTAAACGATAGCTAGCCAATGTAGTTGGTAAATTGGAAAAACTCTCTATAGAATGAAAACCCAAATAAAACTAATCGATTGTAAATAATTACAGGTGAGGCACTCATGTGACTTTTATGTTATCTAGAATTTTTATTTTAAAGATTTGAGTTTTCTATGGAAAATTTAACGAAATTGAGTTCGATTTATTTTTTAACTAACCCTTTTTGCCAAATCTATCATCGTTTTCGTTTGGTGTGATTTGCACCTCAACAACACCAGATTAATGTTCCCCTTTCAGAAATAGCCCGTAATGTTGTAACGATGATGTTGTAACGACCAACAAATTCTATTAAATATACATTTTCTTTTAAAGTTTAACCCAAACAGTCCTCACACTGTTCACTTTATAGATATGTAATACATTCGTTCCATACTATCAAACACAACTTAAAATCAATTCATAAAACAATATCTGCCGTAGCCCGTATACAACGTTTCATTGTGTAAATAAATTCTTCTGTTAGGTTAGTATATTACGTCATATTAATTTTTATTATTTTTGATTTGTTTGTCAATGTGAAACGAATATAGTTTTTTTTTGTTTTAAAACGAAAACAACATAAAGTAAATTGATCATGCGTAGAAGCGTTGAATTATTGATATAGAGTATTTTCTATTATTAGTTTTGGCTGGTAAATATGTGCAATATCAATAATTGATTGAATTTTGAGGGACCTGTTTGTTTTTTTGATTTGGTAGTATTGTCGTTTCAATAAAAGTGAAAAAATTAAAATGACATCGAAATATGAATCAGTTCTTTGATTTGATTGCAAGTTTAGTTAAGATTTAACTCTCAAGAAGTTTTAACTTTGCATAGAATAGTTTCGGGCATTAATTTGATAAAATTTGAAATAATTTGAGTGAAGTTTTAACGTTCAAAAATTTTGACTTAACTTTCGGACAATAAAATTGAAAAAAAAATCATAATCTAGCCGAGGGATCTGTTTGAACTTTATTTTATTGAACAAAAGACAAAAAAATTTAAGTCATTGGCCCAAAATAGATATTTAATCAAATAAAAACCTGTTAATACTGAACGGGGTGGCGCACAGTGGGATTTGTTCATACAATATTTGGCAAAAAATATAAGGAGTGCTCGTAGAATATTGAAATTTTGCTCTGAGCCTTTGGTTAGCTCAATTAAGAAAAATATAAAGTTTCATCAAAATAAGCCACGCCTACAACCCCACCGCCCATAGAACCCAAAATTTATTTTTGGCCCAAAGTTTTTGAAATTTGGCACAGAGCCTTTTATTACCTCAATTAAGGATAAAATAAAGTTTCATCAAAATTGGTCACGCCCACTACCCACCGCCCATAGAACTCAAAATTTCATGATTTTATGATTTTATAAATTTTATGATTTTATAAAAGATTATTAATTATTTAAACTTTTTTTTTTTTTAATTGATAGTATGGAGTCTTACCTTTCATTTTATTATAGCGGGAGCACCTAGCACGACCGAGCAACCCTTTTTTTCTTCCAAGGAAGTTTTCAATCACGGCACATTATAGAACAAATTTTATTCTATCATATCTTTCAAACCATATGAGCGAACTTTATAATTTTTTTTTTTAAATACGCAGAAAAGGCTATATTTGAAAAAAAATCACTATTTAAATTAGAGCAATAAAGTTATCTTACGTACAAACACTATAGAAGTGCGTAAACAGTTTTCAATATTTTGGACCAAAATTTACATGTGACTTTACTTCATTATTTCAAAGACAAATAAACGTTTTTTTGGGATACAATTTATGGATTCTTCATACTGAATCAATTTTCTACAAAACTGCATCATTACATTTTTAAATTTTATGTGTCGAAAAAATGACTTATTGCACAAAAAATCCCACTGTGTGGCGTATGTTACAGGACCATTAGCAACAATCAACCACCTAAGTTAAGTTTATTTTCTTTTATTCCATCATTATTATTCTTCTTATTTTCTTTGATTTTCATATATTCTGAAGTGTTGTTCAATTAATAATTAAAAAGTTTGAATTAGAGATCTTTCCCGGGCTAGAGACCACATCGTGATTTTTTTTTCAAAATGTTGTGAAAGTTGGCAAAACATTTTCTAATATTCTTTTGATACCAACCAGCGAGAAAGGCATTAGTTTACCATAAGTTTAATACCAACCAACAGTTAGTTATTCACCCGATCCACCCTTCAGTTTGAATTAAATCGAGAAATAAATTTCATGAAAATCATGCATGTCTAGACATAAACTCTTCAAATTAAATCAAATACCAACCGACACAATCTCACCCACAAACATGTCACGTAATTAATTATAGAAATAAAACTGCATTGATATAATATCTTATCAAAAGGAAAAGTCAAAAACCTCAAAAGAAGCAAAATTCAAATTCATGTACGAAAGTAAAAACTTCCTTCAACTTTCTATCAATCAATATTTTAACATTTTTTATGAATTACATATTGCATTATGTGTGGTATAGAAGTATAGGACCGACTATGTAATTTTTCATAAGTCACACGTGAAAAAAGTATAATTCGATTCAGATAATTAAATGTTAATTCATTCGAAACAATAACAAATTTTCCCTTTTCTACTTTGTATGAAAATAAAAACTTGCTAATTTTTCTATCACGTAATATAAATGAAGTTGGCCAGTTCATCTGTTTATTCAACGATTTTTTTATACAAAACTAAAACTGCATTCAAGTGAAAAAAAATCTTCAAAAATCTACACTAAAAATAAAGAAAAATAATAAATAGGTGTAACCTTAACCTTCGTCAGGTCGTTAACATAAATTTATCTCAGTCTGTTTATTTTACTCATATTTCCATTGTCAAAGAGAAATTTTTTAAAATGTATTAGTATTAATCTATTTTTAAAAAAAAATATTAAAATATATGTTTAACAATTTTAATAGAAATAATTCATTTTTACGTGTTTTTATACGAACGTATTGTATAATCTTTTTGATTTGTTGATAAGAAATTTTAATATATTTTGCATTATTTATATTTTATAATCGATTGATTTGGAAATGATCCAATAGAGGTTAAGGAATTATTAGAAGGATGAATTTTTGTTTCTATGAAACAAATCAATCAACTAAACAAGTAAATCATCTGATAAATTTTTTAACAAATCATTAGATCCGCATGTCCCTCCGCATGGTCCAGGTCCCTCCGCATGGAGGGACCAGTTTTTATTGTTTTGAAATTTTTTTTTTATTTTTGATCTACGGGTGTGACAACCCCGCGTACTCCAGTCCCTGCTATTGACATACGAGTTAGCGTGAGATAACACATACCACTGGCAATAGCAGTGAGATATCACTAGCCAAGGTGACATCTTAGGGGTGGTGGCGGATGAACTGTATTCAGTCAACGGTAGCACCCTCAATCTTAGCTGTGAAATAGTCCTTGATGATGAGACGCTATTGCTTTCTTGAAGAAACGAGCCTTCATATAACTATGTGTGGGCTTCAATCATTAAGAAAGACTGTGCGTCACAGGATCAAGGAATATGCAACCGGCAGGATTATTGGCAACTACATTTTTGTTTTGTTTCAGCGAATTTTTGTAAAAAATTGCTTTTTACCTTTTAATTTACTTTTATTTTCTCTATTCTATCATAAAATATTGGCCTATGTCATATTTTGTCAGTGATAGGATTTTTTGTTTAGTTATCCATTCTTTAACAAAAAATATAAAAAAAAACAAAAAAAAAAAAGATTTACGTCGATCAACACCTTTGAACGTATGTTGTTGTGGGACCTTGGTCTTAAAAGGTTTTTATGTGTTATTGTGCACATATTGTAATTCCTACTACACAACACATTTTATTAAATAAAAAAAAAAAAAAAAAGATCTTTTGGTTCTAATTGATCTATGTCTCAATTCGATAAACGTGATTTATTTTATACAGTTGATTTCAGAAATTTCAGCATCAATATCGATTATAATACACATTTCAGCAATCACCATTATTTTACTAATTCGCTTGGTACTATATCGCGAACAGTATATAATTTCATTCTACAAATTTACCTGTTTTTATACGTCTTTCACCAGTCGGAAGTTCGCACTGTAAATTTGCATTATTTGAGTCGTATATTAAAGCATGTTGTAGTATGTTATAATTTTAATGCTGTTTAAATATCGACAAAAAGCGATTTTGTTGACATTTTAACAATTTTTTAAGCTTGGTGCACATAGAGATCAATAACTTACAATTTTCTTAATTCTCAATTTAACTATAGTTTTGCATTTTTGGATCGTGATTAGACCTTCAAATCAAGCATATAGATTAAAAAAAGTTTTCTAATTTTATTATTTAGTTAAATCTTTGTTTATGTTTGTCAAAAAACGGTATGGTAACTAACTCCCATTTTGCAAATGTCCAAGCAGCTAAGCATTAACAGAATAAAATAATCGGCCATAATTTTATTTTGTTGCGCGAATCAACGCAACAAAATAAAACAATTTATTTAATTCTATTGAACTCTATTGAACTCTGAAATACATTTTTTTAATTGTGTTTTATAAATGATTGGATTATAAACCAATGCGCATGTTCCTCTATCGAAAAATAAAATGCAAAGGCTCTAAGATTTCATTTGAATTAAATTTCCAATGAGTAAAAATATAGTTATTTTATAATTGTATTTTGGATTTTCATTAGTATAAAATTTGATGTCTTTCATTGTAGGTCAGTTAATTTTCAAAATCCTAAACAATCAAATAGGTTTTGAAATTTAATAAAATTTATTTAATTGTTTGGAATTAATGGCCCAAAAAACTAAAATAAAATTCATTGTTTTTCTTCTAATCATTTTTTGTTATCAATGAATATTTAAATAATTCAATTTAAATAATACAAGTTACTCTATCGCAAGGATAAAACGTTGTATTGGATTCGTGTTTAATGAATTTTATTCTCTAGCAAATTTTCAATGCTCGCTCGTGTCGTGCTCGAAAAGTAAAATATATCATTAAAAACTTACACAACAAACCTAGTATTTTTATATTTTTGACTTCGTTTTTTTTTGTGATTTAGATGGCCAACGGTTTAGCACACTCTATATTTTTTTTTTAAATAAAAAGTGTTGTGTTATAGGGTTTACAATATGTGTAACAACACAACACATAAATACCGTTTAAGACCTAGGTCCCACAACAACTTGCGCTCTAAGGTGTTGATGAACGCCGTTTTTAAACCTCTGCGGATTGAAGCCACCTGAGACTAAGGATTCCGACAAACTATTCCATTTGTATGCAGTTCGGACAAAGAAGTATGACAGCGGACCGGACCGTAGAACTGCTAGCGCTAGCCGATTGCCGAGTGAAACAGGGGTAATAGTACAGTAGATATATGGAAAAAATAGGTGATAGGTGGAACTAATTCCCACAAAAACGGAAATTGAATTTTTTAGTTCGTTATTGGTATTTTTTTGACGTACTAAGAGTCTAGAAAAATCTAAGTCTGCAAAATGCGTTTTTTTGCGCCATCTGGAATTTTTTTATAAAACCATAGAAAATCGTGTCTGGTATCAAATTACGGAAAATTTTACGCTGAAAAAGATTATCCTATTGGTTTTAAAATCTCTTGTCTTCCTTCTGCAGAAATATCAATGGCATTAAACCGGTTTTTCAAACGCAGGACCTTCGTTTCTGACAATAAATTCGAATTTTCACCACATGGTTCAGATTTGCACAAAGTGTTGTGACCATCGATGGCAGCAATATTTTGGTCCACATTATCGGCTATCTACTGACAGAAATGATCTAGTGGAACTTCAAAATTTGGTGTCTTGTCCATTACTGCAGACTGCAAGTACTTTTTTACTTCATCATATAGGATACGGAAAACCTAAGTCTGTGACTCTCATCTACAAGTAAACGAGAACCGAAGTCTCGATGAAACTGCGCACCAAGGAGAATTGGCCTTGTAAGTGATCTAGGTCTCGATGTTTGCACAAAAGCCTGTCCAATTGAAATCTTCTTTAAATCACATGCTTTAGTACAAATAATGATATCCAAAAAATGTTGCAAGACAAACGCAAAAAACTTTTTATTTTCCTGTTCAGATGCAGAGTCAGGTTATTTGAGATGACGAGGGATAGCATTCCATTGAAGTCGACAATATTTTGATTTCTGTTTTGATCAATTTTGCTGTTGCTTCAATAACACAATATTTTTTTAATTCAGGGTCTTCTAATTTTTTTTGTTTCTGGTAATCTAAGAGAATTTTAACCACCGTTTGAGCCATAGTTACCATATTAGGTATCCCCTCTTATTTGCAGACAATAATGTTACCACAAATGGTCTTTAAGATTTTGCAGAATGTGATGTGACGATGGCTATATGGTTATTTTAGTAATCAGTTGCTGGGCAGAAACCGGCTCATCATTTCCTTGAAACCACCTACATACATCCAAAAAAGCATCATGTTTTTCTTTATCTGCAAGACGACCAAGAGGCTTGCAATGTAATTCGTCTTGGGAATCATCTCGGTACTTCTTTGAGATCGGGTCATATTTTTGAAAATTTACGCTGCATGTTTGATGATAAATGGCATCTGCTGTTGGTAGATCATAAACTGATAGCAATCGTGATTAAACATTGGCTGACCATGAATCATTTCTGGTGTTACACGCCTTCATAACAGAATTTTGAAACACTACGTACAAACTTGTATAACGCCAGATTTAACCCGTTTCTCACTATTAGCAATAAAGTGACCAAAAAACAAACAGTTTCTTTAAATTTAAATGTTGGTATATCCGAAAGTAATACTCTACTGCAGCTGACTAGTACTTCATTATGAATATGCAACTTCAATTTTGTATCACTCTGGATATTATTGTGATTTATCACAGGCAGGGTTCATATGATTTAAATCAATTGATTTTAATCGTTGATTTAAATCAGATTTAAATCACTTGATTTTTTTATTATAAATGTTCACACGATGACAGTTACTTGCCAGTTATATGCGAGTTGATTTTTCGTTGTTTTTCTTTTGAAAAAATTTGACAGATAAATAACCGAAGTCAGCTAATATTCGGTGTTTTATAACATTTGTTAGTTAAAAAATCAAATAATTTACTGGCGAAATCAACCGAATACAATACGATCATATTTTGCAATGTAGAGGGGAAAGGCGAGTAGCAAATAAAAACAAAATATGTTGTAGTAACTCACCTGCTAGTTTCCGTCCTACTCGCACATTTGAGTGGCTCACCTTATGTGTTCACACGATGCCAGTAACTGTACTCCTTTAACTCGTCTGCTCAACTCGCATGTTTTTTTCCCACGTGTAAACTAGGCTTAACTGTTTTCGTTTTCTGTGAATTATCATTCCTTTTAATTTTAAATTTTGTGTTAACATTTTTTTTTATTTTTTTTTAGTTTTGACTGTTCTCTCAGTGAAAGTGAAATAAAAGGTAACTGAGTATTTTGTACCGCCGTACAAAACAAACTAATAGTAATAAAATTTCGGAAAGTGTGATTTGTAAGTAAATTTGAACGCAGAACAAAAAAGAATTTTGCTCACAGATACAAAATGGCCCTGAAACCTTGCCATTATGCTTCGTTTCTAATTTCACCCACCGAAATGTATGATAAAGAAATGCTAACGGAAGAAGAGCGACAAATTGGTACAAATTATATTGAAGAAGAGTTTCCTATTTCGTTCTTGAACGATTGAAAAATTGAACCATTTTCTGGTACAATAATGAAAGAATAAGTAATTACATCGATGACGAATTTAGATTAATGGAAATCGTTTATAATGTTGAATCCGACAGGGGCTTCTAAGCTCAGCGAAGAAAAAATATATCAACTCTTAACTGAAGTTTATTTAATAATTGTAATAAATTTATATTTTTCTGTAATCACATCTTCAATTTTAGTACAATTTTTAATAAAAAATATTGCGACGCTGATGCATAGGCTGACTTCACCACAGCTCTGGAAACATAGTGTTCTGGATATATAATGAGCTAATATCCATAAAATACTTTAATTAAAAGCTAACCAATATTATGGACTTCGTAGTTCTAATAATAAAAATATTAAAGCAGGCAGTAGTATCAGTATCCCAACAAACATAAATCCTGTTGTACGAGAAAAAGTAAACAAAAATTTTATCGGAAGTGACAAAGCGGAAGTTAGGATGGAGAACTGTTGTAAACCGTACTAAATGTGTATGTACCAAATTTCATCCAACTCGATTATCAGGTACAGAAGTTTTTGAGCTTCCAAAATAACAGGTGCTTGGAAGACCCCCTACCCCCTGTTCACTATCGCTAAAAAAACTAATCAGTTCCTTGCCATACATATTTGCATCTTTTTGCAAAGTGTAATCAAAATTACTTAACGAACGAATGTTGTATGCTTCCAACAAACATTGAAACAATAAACAGGTGTTCGGGAGGACCCCACCACTTATCCCAATATTGTCCAAGAACTAGTCAATTCTTTGTCAATAAAGTCTTTATCTTTTTTCAAAGTGGCATTAAAATTGATTAATGAATGAAATCTGTATGCTCCCAACAAACTTTAAAAACCAAGTGTGAAAAGTCAGCAGTTGTATGGTATATCCCCCGCCACATTGATCAATGTGTCCCAAAAGATGATAATTATCTTCTTACACTAATTGAAACCTTTCCATAAGTTTTATCATAATCACTTCATTATTGTAGGCTGTAGTGTGCATAAAGATACTGAAAAAACTGCCAACAATTAAAAAAAATTTTTTTACCGGAAGTAAAAAACCGGAAGTTGGGATGCAGAATTTTTGTAAATCATACTAAATGCTTATGTACAAAGTTTCATCCAATTCGATTATCAGGTACAGATGTTATTGAGCTTAAAAAAAAAACAGGTGTATGGGACACCCCCCACCACTTTGTTCACTATCACTCAAAAACTAATCAGTTCTTTGCCATACATGTTTGCATTTTTTTCCAAAGTGTCATCAAAATTGGTTCACGAACGAATGCTGTGTGCTCCCAACAAACATTGAAAAAATGATGACACAGTAAACAGGTGTTCGGGAGCGGGGAGACCCCGTACCACTTATCCCAATATTGTCCAAAAACTAATCAGTTCCTTGTCATTTAAGTTTCCATCTTTTTCCAAAGTGTTATTAGAATTGATTAATGAATGAAGTCTGTATGCTCCCAACAAACTTTAAGGACAAAGTGTGAAAAGTCAGCATTTGTATGGTAGACCCCCCACCACTTTGATCAATGTGTCCCAAAACAAGATAATTATCTTTCACACTAATTGGAACCCTATTCCATAAGTTTCATCATTATTGTAAGCTGTAGTGTGCATAAAGACACTGAAAAAACTTCAAAAAAGTACAAAAAAATTTTTTTACCGGAAGTGAAAAACCGGAAGTTGTGATGCAGAACTATTTTAAACCGTACTACATACTCATGTACCAAGTTTCATCCAATTCGCTTATCAGGTACAGAAGTTATGGAGCTTTCAAAAAAACAGGTGCTTCAGGGCCCCCCCACCACTTTGTTCACTATCGCTCAAAAACTAATCAGTTCTTTGTCATTCATGTTTGCGTCTTTTTCCAAAGTGTCATCAAAATTCATTCACGAATGAATGTTTTATGCTCCCAACAAACATAAAAACTTTGTGGAAAAAACCACCTGTTGTATGGTGGACCCCCCAACCCTTTATCCAATGTGCTCCAAAAGCTGATAAAATCTTTCTCATGTTATTTAAAAGCTTTTCGCAACGTTTCATGAAAATCGATCGGTAATTGTAGGCTACAGTAGGGATAAACACCTGAAAAAAAAACTTTTTAACCGGAAGTGACAAACCGGAAGTTGGTATGCAGAAATATTGGAAACAGTACTAAAACCTTATATACTAAGTTTCAATAAGATCATAGCCCGGGATCAGAAGTTATTCAAGATTTAAACTTAGAGGTGTTCCGGAGACCCCCCGCCATTTTGTCCAAATTTGAAATGAATCCAGATCTTCCATTTTCAAGTGAACTTGTATCATTTGCCAAAGTTTCATCAAGATCCTATGCAGAAAACTCACCCACCCACCCTTTTTTTAGATTTTTATTCACGTTTATGGCAGCGTCTCTCCGGGCGGGATTAATTCGTTTGTTCATTTTACCTTTTGAAGGAAGGAGCTCGAACGACTTGTGCAGAGTACTATCATCTGCAAAACTGTTTATTGGATTGCTGGCAATTTTCAACAATTCGTTGATATAAATCAAAATAGGGTTGGGAACAATACTGAGCCTTGAGGTACACCAGCGTTAATTAGTTTAGACTCAGAAGAAAATTCGTCTAAAGAGACGGAAATGTATCGGTTAGATAGAAAATTTTGAATCAGCATCACTAAATATGATATACACATTAATTAGACTTTTTGAATATCCGAGGATACCATATTTACTAGGTGTGATGCTTTTTAAAATTCTAAACAACGTTTCATTTCTTTACGAACTTTGAAAAAATTTTCAAAAACATGAAATAATGACGTACATTCATTCAATCAGAAATTCTCGAGTTTTCACTTTTCTTTATAAAAAATTGACCACTCGCATAAGCCGGATTAAGAAAAATTGCATATAATAAATTCATTTTGCAGAACCAGAATTAGTTTAAATTAAACTGCGATAGTAAAAACAGTTTAAGATGGAATGCGATTCGAAACGAAACGCTGTATCGTAAACATAAAACCGTGTAAATAGAAGAAAAGTTATTTTTTAATCGTGAAAAAACTTTTAAGTGTTAATTAAAAGAAATGTTGTATATTATTTGGACGCTGTGGACTGGATATTTCTACAATCAACCGTTGGAATGTTTTCCTGTTGTTGTGAAAAAATAATGGTGTTGAATACTTAATAAAATCTGGCGTTTTTGCTTACTGATTTATAAATTACGTATACCGAATTGAGAGTAAGGCCAATTCGAAGGAAGGTTGAAAAACGTGGCAATATTACGATAAACGAATTTTTATTTTTTAATTTATGGTTTATTTGATTAACGGTCCTAGAGTGTTTACATTCGCAGATTTAGAAAATAAGATTTTGGTTACGAGAAGATAAACTCGATTAATAAATATGTTATGTGGTGTTGGTTAACGCACTGAATGCAATGTAATTGTGTCAACCATCAGGAAAGAGAGAATTGGGCCAACAGACCTGCCAATAGAGATAACTTTCTGTATATTTCTTTTTCTTTTGGAATCAGTTTCATTTTAACCACTCATTAAAAGAGTATTTGATTTACTCATGCAATCTCTGAATATTTTCGATTTTACTGTAAAGTTGGAGGAGGTCACTCCATAATTTAACTTGATGAATTTCATAAGTAACCTTTTACTCGATGAAGGGCTACTTTAGAAATTATCATTTAAAATATGCAATTCTTCTACATGTTAATGTAATGAGTAATGACTGTTCTGATTCCTATACATTCTACCAAAAACGACTAATTACATTTGAAGCCCAAACCCTGCTTTAAATGAAACATCTGTTGTGATGAAACAAATATTTCAACAACTCAATAAAGATATTTTAATTAAAGCAAATTGTTGTCACAACAAACATTAATACAACAATTTCTTGCTTATCCTTTAAATTATATAATTTCTCAATCATATTTGCATAACGACATTTACTAATAATGATACATTAAATTTTACATGCAATTCATTCCGTGAAATAATCATTTTATGCTTTCGTAATGCAAATTAATTATACTTATGTTGACAATAGAAACTAACATAAAAGATTTAAACCAAAGTTATTTCATCGTTTAAGTAAATGTAATTGTAATTGAATTGCTATTTGAAGTGGTAAATTTAAATATTTTTTTTTTCATTAAATTTTCTTATTTAATTTTTCGAGATTTCAATTTAAAGTTAATAGAATAATGAAATGTCAATTAAGTATTGAAATAATGTGGGTAGTTGTTCGTTTTTTTTTTTGGATAGAATAATACTTGTTAGGGTCTGAACTCTGAAGTATGGCTATATATGAAATATTAGGCAATAATGTAAACAATCGTTTACGTAAATTTTCTTTCTTAAGTTACACAAAGAAATTCGAACTTTAAGATTTTTTATACCATGCAATATTAAAAAAAAATTACATATGCTTCTTTGTTTCAAACGTGAATTATAAAGAAAGTTTTCGTTTATCATTCTTGTTCGTCATCATCAAAACGTGATATTTTACATCACATGAAATTCAAATAAATACATAAATATCACCATTTGTTTACCATTGTTCAAATTAATTTCTAAGCAAATATAAAATATTTTTATTGTTGTAACTACTATCACATTTCATCAGAAATTTAAATTGTTGTTGTGGTGTATCGTAATAGCTCATTTTTGTCACTCTATTAAAAATATCGTGACGAAAAAAACAGTCCGATTACGGGTTGTTTGGACATCAAACGGATGGGAAATTTCAATTATAACATCCATTGAATATGCTTTGGATTATCTCGCAAAACGGTATCGGTATTTTGAACATTTAAGGCCATGATTAATATTTATATTTGAACAAGGAACCTCGCAGAAAAAATAAACTCGTTTTTTGAAGTTGGGTCATTCATTTTCATGAGTGAATTCATTTTTACATATTCGATTTATATAGATTTTCATTTTTTTGGGGCCAAGATCCAGAAGGATTGACTGATTTGGATTATCGGAAAAGGTTAGTTCATATCAATTTGTAATGTAAATATTAATCAGTTTGGCAAATAATCTAAGGTTATGGTTATAATATAAGAAAGAACAACTCATGTGCACTAAAGTGTGTACCACTCAAATATGTTTCATGATACCAACAAACAATGCAAGTTAACGCAAAACGAGCAAACCTAAAAATACAACAATCGATGTTAACGAAAAGCCTAAAAATAATCGTTATTTCATTATATATTATAAAAGAAAGAGTACAATGTGCGTGTCGCTAAAACTCAGAAATGAGTCCTGGTACGATCAAGGGAGTTATATAGGGAGGTAACAATCTATCTCCCGTCCATGAAGAAGCTTTTCGTTTTTACCTGAAGGACGTGCTTTTGAAGGCACAGAGCATTCCACAACATTCTGGAATGTTATGGAATGTTCGGGAACATCCCAGATCATTGTAGAACGTTCCAGAACATTATTTCTCGAATGTTGTGGAATATTATGGAACACTGGACCATTCGAAAACTTTTTTGTATGGGTGGGGGTACCCATCGGTAGGGGTATATAAAGCATGATGCGTCTTGGGTTTAAGCGTCAGTTACTCGCCAGTGAAGCACAGCGAATGAATAAAAGCTAACAGTGAAATGTGAGTAATCAAAGTGATTACTCACATTTCACATTTCACAGTGACTGATATAAATCGAAAATAAAAGTTTGTTTTATTATTTTTACACGATCGCACTCGTGGATTCTACCTCAGGGAAAATTTTCTAAGCAAGTTATTTAAACGATCATATTGATCAGTATTTGAATTTTAAGCATGTTAACGTTCTCAACGAACGAGAATGAACACTGTGAGAAGCAGAGAAACCGAAGAACAACGAAATGAACGAATTGAAAAATCAAGAATTATGACACAATCTTATAATAAAAGACTGCAAACGCAAGCCACCCATGAAAATATCACTTTACGTGAAGCGCGGATGAGGACAAGTAAACATTACAACATAACAAATGAGGCATTCCACACTACAACCCGACGAAAGAATATAAAAAACACAAACACGTCATAATCGAGATCCCACGCTGTCATATTGGCAGATCGCAGAAAGACTTCTTCGTCCGAACTGCATACAAATGGAATAGTTTGCCGGAATCCTTAGTCTCTGGTGACTTCAACCGACAGAGGTTTAAAAGAAGCGTTCATCATGACCTTAGAACGCCAGTTGTTGTGGGACCTAGGTCTATACCTAGGTCTTAAAAGGTATTTATGTGTTGTTGTGACACATATTGTAAACCCTATAACACAACACATTTTATTCAAAAAAAAAAAATAATCGGAAAAATGGATAACATCTGCCAATTTTGCAACGCGAAAAAAATCAGTAGAGAAACACCAGGAATCTGTTGCATAAATGGAAAACTTCGATTACCCCCATTGGAAGCACTTCCACAGGAATTTCTACATTGCATGACCAGGGAAACTTCAGAATCGAAACGGAGATTTTTGAAATTTTTGTACGGAGAGGACGGATATCATTTTAATGTAAAACAAATCCAACCTGAAACAGGCGTAGAAACAACAAAAAAGTCACTTCCAAGGAGTTCTATGCTTACCGCTTAATGATCAGAGACAATGAAACATACAATCACACTCTCAACACCCGCCGTTTATTCCAACAATTCCTGGTAGACATGTATGCAAAAATAGAAGCGGAACGAATGCTTTATATAAGACTGAATCAAAAGAAGCTACGCACAGAAGAATACATACACCTTCGAGACGCGATCATAAATGACGAAAACATTGAGGACATTGGAACAATGGTAATCTTACCCTCATTTTACATTGGGAGTCAAAGACATATGCACGAATATACTCAAGATACTATGACTTACGTAAGAAAATATGGAAGTCATAACATTCACATGCAACTCATCGTGGCCAGAAATCAAAGAACAACTAAGATACGCACAAGCCCCCATGGATCGACACGATGTAATAGCTCTAGTTTTCCGACAAAAACAAATGATATTTATTGAAGTCATCACAAAATACCACATTTTTGGAACCGTTAGATATCCAAATGAGTGGCAAAAACGAGGACTGCCCCATTCACACAATCTCGTATGGTTAGACAACAGAATTCATCCTACAGAATTATCCAAGGTGAATTTCCCAATCCACAAGAAGATCCGGAGCTGTACGCCATAGTTGTGAAAAATATAATTCACGGACCATGCGGGCCATTAAACCCCAATTTGTCATTTATGAGTAATGGGAAATGTACAAAAAAATACCCATAACTATACTTGGACGACACACAAACCGGAGATAATGGTTATCCCAAATACAAAATACGATTGCACAAAAAAGATGGCTTCATATAACCCACTACATTCCAAAATATTCCAAGCACACATAAACGTAGAATATATCAATTCAGTGAAATCCATTTAGTATATATGTAAGTATGTGAACAAAGGCAGTGGCATGGCTGTTTTCAAAGAACCAAATACAGCCAGTAACAAAACAGAAACGACGTGATCCTCATGTACCGAATGGGAAGATACATCAACAGTAACGCAGCAGGGTGGCGGATTTTCGGTTAGATTATACACGAACCAACTGTGCAACATCTAGCAATACACTTAGAGAATGGACAGAGAGTTTACTTCAAAAAAGACACATCCAGAAAAATTGATTGTAAGCGGACCACCTAAGAACACAACATTAACAGCTTTTTGCCAACTGTGCAAAACGGATTCATTCGCGAAAACATTATTATATGTCGACGTCCCTACCTACTACACGTGGAACACAACCAAAATAATCTTTCAACGACGAAAACAAGGAATTTCGGTAGAGGATCATCCAGGAATCATGAATACTAACACACTAGGCCGAATATACAGCGTGCATCCGAACAACGCCGAATGTTTCTATCTCCGGATGTTGCTACACTACACCAAATACGGGGACCAAAAAATTTCACAGATCTCAAGACTGTTAACGGTTCCCTATGCCAGACGTACAGAGAAGCAGGCCAACACTTAGGACTACTGGAAAATGATAATCACTGGGTATTAACACTACAAAAAGCCCCACTCACAGCCTCAGCTGAGCAAATCAGAGACTTATTCGTCATAATTCTAACAACATGTAACCCATCGAATCCAAAACAGCTATGAGAGCACGAGTGATGATATAATATACCAAATCCGACAAGCTAATCCAGAACTGGCCATCGAATTCAACGACGACATCTTCAATCAAACACTCATTCGTCTATTATATAGAAGATAAATGTTTAGCGATAAAAAACCAGACTTTAGTACAACTTGCGATGCAAACACCACGACGAGATACTTTCAGTATGCAAAACTTCGAAATTACAAAGGAAAAAAGCTACAACACCAACGAATTACTTTAATACATTGCTCACAACAAACCACTTCCAATGACAATCAAAACAAAATTTACAACGTTAGCATGGACCGGATCAATAACAACACTGGCATTTACTTGGACGCACCAGGCAGCACCGGGAAAACGTTTCTGATAAATCTATTGCTGGCAGAAATACGTGCTAAACAACACATCGCAATTGCACTGGCATCATCTGGCATTGCCGCCACATTTATGGAAGGATGACAAACTGCCCATTCCGCCCTACAACTACCGTTGAATATAGGCGAAGAACAATTCCGGGTTTGTAAAATCTCAAAAGCATCTGGACGAGGTGAACTTCTAAAACAAGCTAAAATTATCTTCTGGGACGAATGCACATAAAAAATGACTCGAAGCCATGGACAGAACATTACAAGACTTACGAGGAAACTCTGAAGTGATGGGAGGAGCTCTACTCATGCTCTCAGGAGATTTTCAACAAACACTTCCAGTTATCCCCTAGTCAACACCAGCAGACGAAATCAATGCATGCTTAAAGAAATCATATCTCTGGCAACACATACAAATACTGCGACTAACACAAAATATGAGAGTTGAACTATCGAAAAACGATACAATAGCACATTTTGCTCAACAACTTTTACAAATAACCGCTATCGAATAACATCATTCAAACCGAACTTATGACTGGGAATTGGGAAAGACAAAGGACACACAGTATTTATCCCCAGAATACCACTGATATCCACTGGATTGCCATTCCAATTTAAAAGACTGCAATTTCCAATCAAATTAGCCTATAGTTTTACAATTAACAAAACGCAAGGACAAACTTTAAAATATTGCGGCATCAACATAAAAGACTCCTGCTTTTCTCATGGTCAACTATACGTAGCATGCTCTCGAGTAGGAAATTCTAAAAATTTATACATATATACTCCGGATAACAAAATGAAAAATGTTGTTTACAAACAAGTATTGTAAATGGAAGTATTATAATTAGAATATATTTTCAATAAAAAATTTGTATATCATATATTTTAAAGTTTATTCTTTTATTCCAATTGCCATACAATCTCAGATCAACTCCCTGAACAAAGCAGGGTACCCCAGCTATATTAATAATAATAAATAGAAAAATTTATAATACGGTATTTTGTAAAAATAAATAACATTGAAGGTTTTGACAAAGGGTTATTCATAAGGGAAGTAAGTAGTAGTAAACCGGCGTAGCAATTCAACAATTATTGCAAAAATCACACTTACTACGCGGGCGAAGCCGCGCGGGGCAAAAGCTAGTTATTTTATAATGCCGAGAGTTTATGAGTGATCTAGCAACTATTGGAATTATTTGAATTATTGCAATGCGAAATCATTTTTGCTTTCTCCTAGAAAACCTTATTTAGACAAATTTAGTACAAAACTCCCAAAAAAATTAATATAAAATTTTGTTTTTCGTAAATTGTGACCAAAAATTCCAAACCAATCAATATTTATGAGTTGTTTGAATATTCAACAAAAGATCTTAAAATGGCTTAGTTACTAGAATCGAATATATCGACAAAAAATTTAGGTTGGATATCGATAATTTTTTATCGATCGATAAAAAATTTGAGTTGAACTAAAAAAAAGACAAGTGCGAATAAAATTCGCTCGCCAAGGGTTCCGTGAATGTCAAAGAACACACAATCAAAAATAATTGACAAAAAGTTTTGTTGTAATGTTTTTATATTGCCAGACCATAGACGCACAACAAAATAAATGTTTAATCGCAAATGTCAATAGTAAATTAAAATCATTGATCAAAAAAGACACAAAAAATGTTGCTTCAGGTTATATCTTATCCATAGCTGTTTATGGTTACTCAAGAAAGATTCAATTACACCAGCTTGTAAATGATTTAAATTTGATTATTTTTTCGTTCAATCAAGTGTCGCAATTTAGGGGGGTGGGGAGGCTACATACTAAAAATATTTTTCTTACAATAACACAAAAACTGTGCATTGCAAAGTTCTAAAAAAAATTGTAATGTTTCTTAAATTAGGTGCTCTTTCATATGACACCCCACTCATTTGGGTCAAAACTGCTTTTTTTACACTCCCTACACCCATCACTTAAACAATCAAAAATATAATTATTTGAGATTTCGCTATGATTTTCATTCAAAATTTACCAAACTTCCTAGCTCTGTGAATTTTTACAAATTTTTCTGTCAATCAGTGTCGAAACCTAGAGGGGGGCGGTCTGAAAGTTGAACTTTTTTGACAATAGCTCAAAAACTGTGCACCGTAAAATTCTTTCAATGAGTTCTAAATTAGGTGCTCTTTCAAATGACACCCCACTTGACCACGTTTTAAATAGTGTTTTTACCCCTTCTCTTCTCCCCACCCCTGTAATAAATATAATTATGAGTATGTGACACTTTTATATATTTTTTAGTAAAAACTTACTAATTTTTTTATCATTCTAAATACATTTGAAGATTTTCGATCAGTTGGTTCGGAGCTAATAAGGGTAAGAAAACATGAAGAAAACGTCATCATTCATAATTATACAAAAAATGGTGAGGTGTAAAATTCCAAAATAAATTTTTAAAGAATACAGAAATGAAGCCCTTTCATATGATACCCTACTTGAATCTATATAACAATGTATTTTCTTAAAGGTCTTACATCGTACCCCTGTAAACCAAACGAAAACCACTTTAGTTTTATTTGTATCCGTCATTTTATGTGGAGAGATTAGTCTTATACGCATCTCAAATTGCAGGTCCATAGCATTTATAGTTTACGAGATAATCGGTATAATGTGAAAATATGGAGGGGCTGAAATCTCACAGCTCTGAGATATCAAGACTTCGGTTTTGGTTAAGGATTTTGATATAGTTTTCGGCATAAAACTTTTATGAGGACATGGTTTTTAGTTTTGGGCAGCGATATATATCAAACCTAAAACTCTTGTTAAAGTACATTTATTTTATCTCTGTTTAGAAATTTATTACAAAACTAACACATCAATACGTAGCCGCAAAATTATAACACATCATAAATTAACATAATTTAGTGAAAAGATGATACAATCAGCAATCTACTCAAAAACTTCTCCATTTAGCGTTTCGAGAAAATATTACAAAATCAAAAATTCATATTTCTTTCAAAATTCCAAAAATATTGTAATAATTAAATAAAATCAAAAATTAAAACTTTTTTCAAAATTCGAAAAAATATATAAAATTCAAATTTCACAAATTCAAAAATTCTGTTTTTTTCAAAATTCTAAAAATATTGCAAAAATTATAACAAAATCAAAAATTATAAAAATATTGCAAAACTTATTACAAAATCAATAATACAAACTTTTTTCAAAATTCCAAAAATATTTCAAAAACTATAACAAATTCAAAAATTTCCATGTCATACAAACAACTAAATTTTTTTTTTCAAAAAATTGGCTTAAAAAAATAAATGAAATCCTTTTTTTTACACACTTGACATTATTTTTTTTGACAAACTTATAATGCCATGATTCTCAATATTAATTATAAAATTTCATGTCATACAAATAATTAATTTCATTTTTTCCCAAAAAAATTGTGTAAACAAAATGAAAATCATTCTTTTGACACACTTGACAACACTTTTTCGACAAACTTATAATGCGATAATCTAGATTTTGGTCTCACATACCAATCCCGACCATCAAGATTTCTCCAAATTCAATGTTCCTACTTGTAATCACTTAAAATGAACGTTTTTTAAGCAAAAAATATATAAATTTCCTTGGTTTAACACACTTGACGATTTTGTTGACACACTTTCGGGACAGCTATCGAACACATCGTCCTTTCGGCTCTTAACATTGTCTATAAGTATACATATTTTTAGAAACAAACATTTTTGAAATCCCCCGCCGTTTTCTAAATTTCGTCGGTTGTGACTTGAGGTCCTAAAACGTCGAGAAATGCCAAAAATGTGGGGGTAAAAATTTCACTTTTGGCTCATGAATGTAATACTTAGCTTTTTCAAAACCGAAGTAAAACTCGTTTTACTCTCAGCAATAGGGTTCGTTATAAAAAGCGGTACCCTAAAAAGACAAACGAATTATATAGGTCTATTTTCACAATGAAATTTTCGACTACAAATAGGCGTGTGAAATGAAACAAAAAATAAAGATCGAATACAAATTGTTGATGAGTGTGCCAATAATTCAACCCAATACAATTAATTCAAATATAAAATCTATTTACACAACATAACGGTATATCCTTACTTTCTATTGTTTTAACAATAAAAACCCGTTATACCAATTATCCTATATAGTTTCTATAAAAAAAAACAAAATTGTATAACTATCTATTTATAATATCGACGCGACGACAATATGTTAATTAATCATACCCAATATAATATAATTTGAATATTGTAATTTATTTATTTTCATAACATAAAATCTCAACCACAAAAAATAAATCTCCCAAGTTTTCTTTTTTACTTATTTATTGTGTGTTAGAGAAAGAAAGAAACAAAAAAACAAATACAATATACATATATGTATTCGCGCAAAAAATCACAACAAATAACAGTAAAATGACATGAACCAGTCTCTACTTTGAAATAAAAACAACACACGCGTACACCAAAAAAAACGTAATTTTTTTACTAAGTATATATGCACTTGTGAGTTAGTTCGACTTGTAGAAATATTTGATTTTATTTTTCTTCAAATAAAAAGTGAAAGACTAATCAATTTTTGAAATAAAAAAACAAATGACGAATTATTAATTAATATATGTAAGAATCCACACCTTCATTAATACATTATAAAATTTTGTAGGAGATAACAGTAAATTGTATTTATTTCGGTATAAAAACAAAGTACGTCTTATTATTATTGTTATTATTATATTTTTATTGTTCTACTTACCTTGTTCCTTTTAAAACATTTTGTTATCATAATTTCGTCATTTATAGTTTAATAAAACTATTAGTTTTCGTTAATTTTGGTTTGATAAAACAATTACATGCCGTAAATTCCTGTTAATTACAACAGAACAAGATCAAACATGGAAATTCAAAACTTTGTTAAATGTTAAGATTAATAACAGTCCAGGTTAATTAAAATAACTGTTTTAAGCGGTCCGGAACTACTTATCTACATAGCACGGATCTCTGCAGTTTCGGGTCACTGAAGCTTTAGCACATACACTAAAACACTAAAGGTTAATCAGGGCAACTAAAGGACCGATAAAGAGCAAACCACCGTTTGTCAGCTACAAAATCCAATCCGATATAAAATAATTTTTTTTTTTTAATTTACAGTGAAGTGAACCTAATAAATAAATTATTGCTTTTGATAAATAAAGTTGTACCTTCAATATATTTTTTTATTTTTTTTATTAAAAAGTGTTGTGTAACAGGGTTTAGAATATGTGTCACAACAGCACATAAATACCTTTTAAAAATTAAAACCTAGGTCCAGACATAGGTACCACAACAACTGGCGTTCTGAGGTGTTGATCAACGCTTTTTTTAAACCTCTGCGGGTTGAAGCCACCTGCGACCAAGGATTCCGGCAAACTATTCCATTTGTATGCAGTTCGGACAAAAAAGTCTTTCTGCGATCTGCCAGTATGACAGCGCGGGATCTCGACCGTTTCACTGGTTGCGGTAGCCGATTGCCGAGTGGAACGGGGATAAGAATAAGTTTGAGGCATGATGACGCTGATTTCATCTGAGCACTGTTGATGACGATATTTGTAAAAAACAACGAGGTCAGCAACAGTGCGACGATGTTGTAGGGAATCAAGTTTTGATGTCAAAGTTCGATCACACACAATTCGTATAGCTCGCTTTTGAACAGAGTACAACCAAGAGGGCCAAGATGGAAACAGAAGCAGCACTCCAAACTTGACAACAGGGTACTCCATACAGGGACGAATATAGGATTTATAAACATGCAGAAATTGGTATGAAGTGAAAATTTGTTTGTACCTATTTAGAAGGCCGAGTTTTCTAGACGCGCTTTTTGCCATCGCCATTATATGATCGCTCCAGAGTAGGTCATTTGAAACTGTGACACCCAATAAACGAATGTTTTTAAATTCACCTATTGGTTCATCACACATACTGAAAAAAATATCTTTGGGGAACAATCAATGGGAAAATATCAATGGGAAGAACCGAGAGGACGATGTGTTCGATAACTGAACCAGAAGTGTGTCAAAAAAAATCGTCCAAGTGTGTCAAAACAAGGAAATTTGCATATTTTTTGCTTAAAAAACTTTCATTTTAAGTGATTACGAGTAGGAACATTGAATTTTGAGAAATCTTGATGGTCGGGATTGATATGTGGGACCAAAATCCAAGGTTGGCATGATATATATCAATGATATATATATATATCCGATATATATCATTGATATATATCACGATATTTATTCCCTGATATATATCATGATATTTATGAAAAAGAAATAATTAACTATTCCTACCTTAAAGTTGGACGCAGAACTGCCCGCCAAGTCGAGGTAACCTGGTTCAGCTATGCCAAGACCATGAAGCTGACTTAGATCCTGACATAACTAATCTTATGACATAAATATTGTAATGAATGCTAAACATATGCTTTGTTGTCTAAAGTCAATAGCAGTCGCTTTAGACTGAGTTCAAAGAGATAAAACGGCTATTGTCTTTGTAATAGAAATTTGGCATAAACTGGAAGCCGATCTTAAACTAGAGCAACTTGTAGAAGTTAAGAAACTTTTTATCGAAGGAGAGACATGGCTTTAAATGCACCTCATCACCTAGCTAATTTATGCTTGACCATCGACTTTTAGGTAAACGTTTGAACATCCACCAAAGAGAAGAAGCATATACTTCATTATTTAAATATAATTATTTCAGACTTTATTCCATTTGTAATGGCGCTTTAACTGAATCTACACCATTTCCAAAATATGTATTTCAATCTCAGTTTAGAAATACACCACCAATGGTGTGGTGGAATGGAATGACTACCCACGTAGGGTTTCCCTGTCCCATTAATGATTAACGGTACTTGACTGTTGTTATTGTGCCAGGCCAGTACTAGAGCCATTCATCGACCGATCTATGGTTAACAGAAAATAGCCAGTACTTAGTTACCTTTGAAAGGCTAAGCACTGACCCATGAATACTTGGCTATTGTTATTGGTCCATTACCGAACCCATGAATCAGCCAATCTACGGTAGTAGTGGTATGGGAGTTTCGCACATAGACTAAAAAATATGGGACTTCATTGAAATTAATTCAAATTGCATTGAGAGAATGAGTTTGAAAGAAAAACTAGTGAAAATGATTTATATCTTGTTTTTTTTTTGTTGTTGTATCTTATAAGAAAAAATTCATTTCGATTGTGTTTTAATCAATTTTTTTTTTGGTTGATAAGCTACAACAACAATTTTTGTCTCGATATTATATTACAAAAATATGGGACTTTCTCACATGATGTGTTAATTGATGTGGGAGGTTTAATAAGAAAAAAATATACGAGTATGTTACATAAATTTTCAAGTTTAAATCAATTTTTTTGTTGATTTGCTACAGCAACAATTGCATTGAAATTAATTCAAATTGGATTGAGAGAATGAGGTTGAAAGAAAGAAAAAAGAGAAAGTGATTTAAATCTTTTTGTTTTGTTGTTGTATTTTGGAACATTTTTTACATGAATGAAAAACAAAACAAAACCCACTATCGTAAATTTTCATGAAATTGTTGTTGTTTCTTATAAGAAAAAATTCATTTCGATACCACTATCTTTCATGAGTTGAGTTGACTGAATCAAGCGAGAAAAACAGCAACAATTGCATTCAACTTTTCAGTTGTAACAGTTGCTTCAGTTAAATATGTGTTTTGTGTTTTTTAATTCTTTTTTGCAACGATATTATATTACAAAAATATGGGACTTTCTCACATGATGTGTTAATTGATGTGGGAGGTTTAATAAGAAAAAAATATACGAGTATGTTATATGAATGAAAAAACAAAACATTTGCTTTGAGTTTAAATCAATTTTTTTTTTTTGGTTGATCTTTGGTTGATCTTGACCTTGTCTCGATATTATGACACTTTGTTGTTTTGTTATGTAAGATTTTAATTTTCTCGACAAAAAAAAAAAAAAATGAAGATGTTCATGATATATTTTTTTTGTAGATAACAAAAATTGTTTTGTTGTAGTATTTTGTATTTTGTTTCGTAACTGCGTGCGGCTTTGTTTTGCGTTAAATGATTAAGTATGATTTCGATTTTTTTTTCATTGGGGCACATGTGTTGTTCTAGTTTTTTTTTGGTTGCTATATAAGATTTTGTGTGTAAAGCGAGCAGAAGAATTAGAACAAATTGTGTTGGGAAAAAATTATGATGTTTTGGAAACCTTAAAACTTTTTATTTGGAATTTTAGACGGATGTCTGAAATAAGTTGTTAATTGAAAAAACTAAAAATTATAAACAGATGTTCGAAATGTGAAAAACTTGCTATAATTTTGGAAAAAACTTATTTAAATAAAAAATTAAATCTTTTTTTTTATTTTTTTGTTATAGTTTTGTAAAAACTTTAAACAAAATTTTTATTTTATTAATTAATTTTTTTAAAATTTGTTTAAATACATTAATTTTTATTAAAACAGCTGACCATCCATCTCGAATTGAGTTTCGTCTTCAACCAATAACGCCATTGGTTTCACACGAAACTCATATAATGGTGCGTTCATTTTGGATCGGGGAAGACCACGTTTGTATTAAAGTTCTTGCCACATATTCATGGTATAAAGAAACTGGTTTGGTGCAATGGTGAAACTAATTCGGTCGATCTAAAAGATTTCGATTTTGAAGATATTGAAATGTTAGACAACGTCCCCGAAAATTTTGATAATCTAGAAAAACACATTAATCATCTTGGATGATTTAATGACTGAGGCGTATAATAAAAACGTTTGTGAATTATTTACCAAGGGTTCACATCATCGAAATATATCTGTTATATTAATTACCCAAAATGTGTTCCAAAGAAAATTTTACTGAGACATTTCGTTAAACTGCAAATACCTTGTTATGTTTAATAACCCCCGAGATAAATCTCAAATCTTCCGCTTGCTAGACAAATTTATCCAGAAAATATCAACGAGTTTTGTAAGAGTATAAAAGAAGGCAGCTTCAAACGGGGTTTTGAAGCCAGCTGACCAAGGAAAAAGAAAATGAACACTGCAATCTATCTAAGCTAATTGTTCTTGCAAAATATTGAAAACGTTTTGAAAATTAAGTTCAATAGATTAGTTTAGATTGAACATTATTTGAACATTATTTGATTAATAGTCTGAAAAATTTTTGATTTAATTGTTTGGCATAGACACTGATACATCTGAATAGCGCGGTCTGTCGGTCAAGTTATTTCTGATGTTATGCAATAATGCAACAAGAAAAATATGACAGAAAATTAATAATATAAAAGGTAATTAGCTTCTGATGTTGTTATTGTGTTTATCATATGTATTGGTTAGTTTTTTTGTTTTGTTAATTTTTTTGTTTTCGTTTTCACATAGTTGTGAAATATAAATTTGCTGTCGCATTTGATGAGCTCTTAAGGAATTAGTAAATGTTATTCGTAGTATAGTAAATTGTTTTCAATGTTTTTTTTTTTGTCGTTTTTTGTCGTTGTGATGACACATTTTTTTTGTTGAATTCAAACTTTTTTTCTTAAGAATAAATATGAATTATGTTGGACGACATGTGACGATTAACTTTTTAGATTGATTATCTTTCTTAGTCGGATTGCTTCCTTAAGTTAAAACAAGAAGCAAGTGATTGACCGTCAAATGTTTCCACTCAAATTGAAAAAGAAAACTTCATTAGGGAGTTTTGAGCATGAAGGGATTCATTTCTTTTTAATGCGCTTTGGGGTAAATTGGGACACAGAAATGATAAGAATCAGACGGGCCAAAACAAATTATTTTTTAATGACGATTAAAACAGTCAGTAAGGTATAAGATTTACAGTTAGTTATCTTTGAGTGTACGCGCTTTCCCTTTCTAACAAATGGATAGTTGATATAGACAGTAAACAAGAACGAACCATATTTAAGAGACTTTTTCAAAGGGTTTGATAAATAAAAAGCCATCATTTTTTGCTAACATTATATATTTTTCAAATTTATTATTTCTTTTATTTTATTTTATAGTTAATTATTAAAGTTTTTTCTATTATGATTATTAAAAATAACTGGGCCTAAGTTTTTTTCATTCGCTGCACCATTCGTCTTGTGTGGTGTGATTTTTGAATGAATCAAATACTTCTTTCCAAACCACCCGATCAGGGCAATTAAGAAGATGAATCTGTAAAAAGAAGAAAAAATGTTAAATCAAAATATTTATTAATTTGAGTATTAAGTTAACAAATTATCTCATAGTCTTCTTTTGGAATTACGTGGTAAATATTATATTTACACAAAATAACTTGTATTCCTGACGGCTGCTTGTCTTTACAAGTTTTAATGTGACGGAAGAACTTTCTGTAGGTTATTTGATGATTCACATTGTATGGACATATATATTTTTTTACTCCTACCAAACTAGACATCTAAATATAAAAAATAAATCAATTAACGATATAAAATTAAAATTTCAATTTTAACTTACCATGTATATTGTTTTTTACTAATGTAAATTATTTCAGCCTTGTATCGTTCTTAAATACTAGATTTATCATACGTATCCCACATTTATCATACGAATTCCTTAATGTATATGTGCTTTCCCTTTCTAACAAAATGAATAGTTGATCTAGACATTAAACCAGAACTAAACTATGTAGTTGCTAGATGATATGGAATTTACAAATGAAAAGCCAGTATCTGAACCATTTTTTCTGAGAAACTTCAACCATACCTTTCAATTGAAAAATTTTGCTACATTAACAATATCTATAGAAGAATTATACAACATTTGACTGTGATTATTTTAAAATTTATGTCAAAAATGCTGCTTGAGTAGGCTTATGTAGATAATTTTGCAACTATAGATGTTTACTTGGTTAAAATCAGCTCCACATATAATTTAAAATCAAAAATAACCCCAAAAATACTATAATAAAATAAATCCTATAAATACTATAATTACTCAGAAAACTATTTTTAAAACATATTATCGAGTATTTTGCTTCTATTGGTTTTTGTTGCTTCATTAACATTTTGATAGAAGACTCCTGATAGATGACTCATTTTCTTATCATTTTAAGTTGAAATATTTTAAACGAGAAAAAAATGCAGTTTTTTTGCAAGAAATAATGAAAAAATAGAGCTCAAACATTTCGTATCTTACTTTAGTTTTCATAAACCCATTGTAAATGTTATTGATTTGGGTGTTATTGATGTTATTGATTTCTCCACTCGAAAATGATAATTAAAAGATGCGATCAATTGTGAAGTGTAAGCAATGTTAATAAAGTTTGTCTTAAAGAATATGAACAGTATGAGCCCGCTAATAATTAATGACTTTTAAAAGAATGTAATATCTGTATTGGTCTAGAGCTTGGTAGTTTTTGGCTTTGATTCTCCAATATTAAAAAGACTACAAGACAGTATACAGAATGTAATATGTTTTTATTTCCACATTACGAAATTTCACTTCTTCCGAGCGGTGGGTCTCCCCGCACAACTTTTCTGAGAAACTTCAAACCATACCTTTAAATTGAAAAATTTTGCTACATTGACAATATCTATTGATGAATTATACAATATTTGCCCGTTATAATTTTAAAATTTATGTCAAAAATGCTACTTGGGTAGGCTTATGTAGATAATTTTGCAACTATAGATGTTTATTTGGTTAAAATCATCACCAAGCTTATGTAGATAATTTTGCAACTATAGATGTTTATTTGGTTAAAATCATCACCACAAATAATTTAAAATCAAAAATCTTCGTCCATTGGTTGTTCTTCAGAATGGGGTTCAATTCTACTACAATACAGCAAGAGAAACTTGATTTGCCATCATTTCTTGGCAGGATTAGAAAACTCAATTCAATTAAAGCGGTTTTTTGCGAATATATTTTTTGGCCGCGATTTAAATGATTCTAAACGTCTGTTAAAATCTTTGTAGACGTTTAGACTGTGATACGCATTGCGACAAGGTGGCAAAATGGTTTGGCCTTAGCTGAAAGTGCTGGCTTGACTGGAATTTTTTCTGAAGTATCTGAAGTATCTGATTTTTTTTTTTGTAAGTTTTTTTGTTTTATTTTTTTTGTTTTTTTTTTTGTTAATTTTTTTTTTCATTTTTTTTTTTCTTCGTTTTTTTTTTCGTCGTTTTTTTTTTTTTGTTAATTTTTTTTTCATTTTTTTTTCCTCGTTTTTTTTTTGTGTTGTTCATTTTTTTTCTTCGTTTTTTTTTTCGTCGTTTTTTTTTTTTTGTTAATTTTTTTTTTCATTTTTTTTTTCCTCGTTTTTTTTGTGTTGTTTTTTGTTTTGTTTTTTATTTTCATTTTAATTTTTTTTTATTTTTTATTGTTTTTTGTGACAAAATGATAGCTTGTGACAAAACTTTGACAAAATGGCTTGGCCATTGGCTGAACAATCTGCTGAATTCAGAAGAGTCTGAATATCATAACGATAATGAAGAAGGCAATCCAGAAGGAAATTATGGCTATTCCTGTGTTGGCGACATGACTGGTATTTTGATTTTGGTAAAAAAGAAGAATCCGGAAGTCAGAATGAAGAATCCGAGGACGAAGTTGATTTAGAAGTCTGAATATCATAACGATAATGAAGAAGGCAATCCAGAAGGAAATTATGGCAACGAAGAGGACCAACTATATTTTGCAACTTCGAGAGGAGATTGTCATTCTTTATTTTTTCAAGGTGTACGATATTCATATAACAGTTTCAAGTGTGCTGTAAAACTGCTTATCATTTATAAGTTTTTTAAAGGAAAAACTACTGAAATGACTGAAATAAAAACCGTACGCTTTTCTAATAAGTTAGAAGTGCATGTTATGTATGTACGGAATTTCGCCTACAGAGCTGCTCGAATGGGACGTTATGAAGAACATGCAAGTGATAGAAATAGGTTTCAAAGGCGTATAAAAAATATTGAATCAATAATCTCAACAATTTTAACACAAAATCACCGTGAAATTATTTTTAAAACTAGGTTCATGATGCATTTTGAAAATTAGAACGCACATATCCATTTAATTTATGTTGTAGAATAAATTATTTATATGCTTATAAATGTAAACCACTAACTTATTTGAAATAAGATCATTTACTTGTAAGATTCAAGGGAAATAAAAAATTAAAAACTAAAAAAAAAAATAAATTAAAACTCGGGTAAAATTGAAGATTTTCACTGCTCTTGTACAGTTTTTCAGCTTTCGTATGGTCTTTCACCAGATTTTTCATCAAACGGTAAACCAGTGTAGTGGAAAACCAATGAAACAATTTGAAAATGGATTAAAAACGAACATGACTGATTACAACGATCTGATCGCGAATTTTTCCTTTAAAAAATACTTTAGCCAAAAGACTAAAAAAAAGGTGAACGACCCAAAAATAAACTCTTTCAGATTGTAAACATGATCAAACATGTTCAATGTAAGTAAAAGTGTGCAATCAACTAATAAGAAACTTTTCCGAACACATTTTTGCATATATAAATTGTAATAGGCTCTTACATCCTTGTAAGTTAGCCTTTACCAGCTAAATATTGAGCGAATCAAAGGTGCTAACTCTTGCAATCTGCCCCATTCTTCTCCATTCTTCTCTATTTGAATTTTTCGATGTCATCTTCCTCAAAATATTGTTGAACTCATCCAATTTGGTTGAAAAATAGATACCAGTCACGCCAAGCAAGGCAAATAAAATCTTTATCATTGATCAACAATAGTTGAGGTTTGAAAAATTTCTGTATTGCAGCCAATTACAATAAAACATGATTTATTGTCGTTTAAAAAATAAACATAAAATAGCAATAAATCTGGTTTACACATTTCTTACTTCTTAACTTTTTCGTTAACTAACCTCTCCATATTGTACTGTGAAGAACTCAGTTGAAAAGAACTTAATAAACTAAAATCAAATGAATTTATCAACACTTACTATTTGATCAACAGCATTGAACATTTATAAATAACCAGCGTCGTGTGGAAGCTATTAGAACAACCAATAACTTTAATCAAAATGGAGCGCCAAGAAGCGATAAACGAATTACGCAAACAAGCAAGAAAAAAATTTCGAAATCGTGATTTCCTCAAACAATTTGTGAAATTTGGCCAAACTAAAACAAATTTTGAAGATTGTATTCTTCTTTTCTTAATTGATTTATTGCTTTAATGTTATTTAAGCTTTTTGAAAACTTGATAAATTAGTGTTACTCTCAACCATCTATATCATTTGTTATTTGTACGTCCACGAATATGATTGCTATGATTTCGAATAATAATTTAAAACAAAATCTGGTGTTGATAAATTTAATCTCCGAAATAATTTCGCAAGAATTTATTAGTGCACGTAAATATGGTGTTTGTCTTCCAGCTAACTTAATCCTGTGGACAACATTAAAAAAATATAACTTAGAATCTAAATTAGTTGTTGGACACCTTCAGTACAATAAAAACAATACTGTTATAAATATCGGCGTACACTTTTGGAATGAATTTAATAATAAGATAGTAGATCCAACACGAAAAATTACCGAATTTTACACTGGAGAAACTGAAAAGGGCATATACACCTATTTGCCTAATCAACAGCAGCCGTCCAATATGGAGGACCAAATCATGCTTAAAATTTTCAATCAGTGTTTAGAAGACAATTCAAATATTTACTGGGATATTGCACCAAAATGTTTAAAAGAGCTAAAACATAAAATTGAGTGCAGAATAAAAGATGTGATTGGGAAAAAATATTTAAAAACGACTTGATTCAAATAAAAATAAAAAATTTTAAATGCTTTAATAATAATAATTTCGTGTTAGAGTTTTTATTTGTCCTAATCGGATCGGCTGTCGTCACCGTTGGTGCTGTTGTTGTTGCGGCAGCAGCTGCTGTTCCAGTCTGTAAATTTGCAGCTGCAAATGGGCGAAACGTGAATTTGAATGAATCGACGAAGATCTTGGAGATGTGTGTTTTGCTGTAAACGGTGTGAACAACAAATCGTCATCGCTTTCTTCACTCGAAGTTGCAAAATATAGTTGGTCCTCTTCGTTGCCATAATTTCCTTCTGGATTGCCTTCTTCATTATCGTTATGATATTCAGACTTCTAAATCAACTTCGTCCTCGGATTCTTCATTCTGACTTCCGGATTCTTCTTTTTTACCAAAATCAAAATACCAGTCATGTCGCCAACACAGGAATAGCCATAATTTCCTTCTGGATTGCCTTCTTCATTATCGTTATGATATTCAGACTCTTCTGAATTCAGCAGATTGTTCAGCCAATGGCCAAGCCATTTTGTCAAAGTTTTGTCACAAGCTATCATTTTGTCACAAAAAACAATAAAAAATAAAAAAAAATTAAAATGAAAATAAAAAACAAAACAAAAAACAACACAAAAAAAACGAGGAAAAAAAAAATGAAAAAAAAAATTAACAAAAAAAAAAAAACGACGAAAAAAAAAACGAAGAAAAAAAATGAACAACACAAAAAAAAAACGAGGAAAAAAAAATGAAAAAAAAATTAACAAAAAAAAAAAAACGACGAAAAAAAAAACGAAGAAAAAAAAAAATGAAAAAAAAAATTAACAAAAAAAAAAAACAAAAAAAATAAAACAAAAAAACTTACAAAAAAAAAATCAGATACTTCAGATACTTCAGAAAAAATTCCAGTCAAGCCAGCACTTTCAGCTAAGGCCAAACCATTTTGCCACCTTGTCGCAATGCGTATCACAGTCTAAACGTCTACAAAGATTTTAACAGACGTTTAGAATCATTTAAATCGCGGCCAAAAAATATATTCGCAAAAAACCGCTTTAATTGAATTGAGTTTTCTAATCCTGCCAAGAAATGATGGCAAATCAAGTTTCTCTTGCTGTATTGTAGTAGAATTGAACCCCATTCTGAAGAACAACCAATGGACGAAGATTTTTGATTTTAAATTATTTGTGGTGATGATTTTAACCAAATAAACATCTATAGTTGCAAAATTATCTACATAAGCCTACCCAAGTAGCATTTTTGACATAAATTTTAAAATTATAACGGGCAAATATTGTATAATTCATCAATAGATATTGTCAATGTAGCAAAATTTTTCAATTTAAAGGTATGGTTTGAAGTTTCTCAGAAAAGTTGTGCGGGGAGACCCACCGCTCGGAAGAAGTGAAATTTCGTAATGTGGAAATAAAAACATATTACATTCTGTATACTGTCTTGTAGTCTTTTTAATATTGGAGAATCAAAGCCAAAAACTACCAAGCTCTAGACCAATACAGATATTACATTCTTTTAAAAGTCATTAATTATTAGCGGGCTCATACTGTTCATATTCTTTAAGACAAACTTTATTAACATTGCTTACACTTCACAATTGATCGCATCTTTTAATTATCATTTTCGAGTGGAGAAATCAATAACATCAATAACACCCAAATCAATAACATTTACAATGGGTTTATGAAAACTAAAGTAAGATACGAAATGTTTGAGCTCTATTTTTTCATTATTTCTTGCAAAAAAACTGCATTTTTTTCTCGTTTAAAATATTTCAACTTAAAATGATAAGAAAATGAGTCATCTATCAGGAGTCTTCTATCAAAATGTTAATGAAGCAACAAAAACCAATAGAAGCAAAATACTCGATAATATGTTTTAAAAATAGTTTTCTGAGTAATTATAGTATTTATAGGATTTATTTTATTATAGTATTTTTGGGGTTATTTTTGATTTTAAATTATATGTGGAGCTGATTTTAACCAAGTAAACATCTATAGTTGCAAAATTATCTACATAAGCCTACTCAAGCAGCATTTTTGACATAAATTTTAAAATAATCACAGTCAAATGTTGTATAATTCTTCTATAGATATTGTTAATGTAGCAAAATTTTTCAATTGAAAGGTATGGTTGAAGTTTCTCAGAAAAAATGGTTCAGATACTGGCTTTTCATTTGTAAATTCCATATCATCTAGCAACTACATAGTTTAGTTCTGGTTTAATGTCTAGATCAACTATTCATTTTGTTAGAAAGGGAAAGCACATATACATTAAGGAATTCGTATGATAAATGTGGGATACGTATGATAAATCTAGTATTTAAGAACGATACAAGGCTGAAATAATTTACATTAGTAAAAAACAATATACATGGTAAGTTAAAATTGAAATTTTAATTTTATATCGTTAATTGATTTATTTTTTATATTTAGATGTCTAGTTTGGTAGGAGTAAAAAAATATATATGTCCATACAATGTGAATCATCAAATAACCTACAGAAAGTTCTTCCGTCACATTAAAACTTGTAAAGACAAGCAGCCGTCAGGAATACAAGTTATTTTGTGTAAATATAATATTTACCACGTAATTCCAAAAGAAGACTATGAGATAATTTGTTAACTTAATACTCAAATTAATAAATATTTTGATTTAACATTTTTTCTTCTTTTTACAGATTCATCTTCTTAATTGCCCTGATCGGGTGGTTTGGAAAGAAGTATTTGATTCATTCAAAAATCACACCACACAAGACGAATGGTGCAGCGAATGAAAAAAACTTAGGCCCAGTTATTTTTAATAATCATAATAGAAAAAACTTTAATAATTAACTATAAAATAAAATAAAAGAAATAATAAATTTGAAAAATATATAATGTTAGCAAAAAATGATGGCTTTTTATTTATCAAACCCTTTGAAAAAGTCTCTTAAATATGGTTCGTTCTTGTTTACTGTCTATATCAACTATCCATTTGTTAGAAAGGGAAAGCGCGTACACTCAAAGATAACTAACTGTAAATCTTATACCTTACTGACTGTTTTAATCGTCATTAAAAAATAATTTGTTTTGGCCCGTCTGATTCTTATCATTTCTGTGTCCCAATTTACCCCAAAGCGCATTAAAAAGAAATGAATCCCTTCATGCTCAAAACTCCCTAATGAAGTTTTCTTTTTCAATTTGAGTGGAAACATTTGACGGTCAATCACTTGCTTCTTGTTTTAACTTAAGGAAGCAATCCGACTAAGAAAGATAATCAATCTAAAAAGTTAATCGTCACATGTCGTCCAACATAATTCATATTTATTCTTAAGAAAAAAAGTTTGAATTCAACAAAAAAAATGTGTCATCACAACGACAAAAAACGACAAAAAAAAAAACATTGAAAACAATTTACTATACTACGAATAACATTTACTAATTCCTTAAGAGCTCATCAAATGCGACAGCAAATTTATATTTCACAACTATGTGAAAACGAAAACAAAAAAATTAACAAAACAAAAAAACTAACCAATACATATGATAAACACAATAACAACATCAGAAGCTAATTACCTTTTATATTATTAATTTTCTGTCATATTTTTCTTGTTGCATTATTGCATAACATCAGAAATAACTTGACCGACAGACCGCGCTATTCAGATGTATCAGTGTCTATGCCAAACAATTAAATCAAAAATTTTTCAGACTATTAATCAAATAATGTTCAAATAATGTTCAATCTAAACTAATCTATTGAACTTAATTTTCAAAACGTTTTCAATATTTTGCAAGAACAATTAGCTTAGATAGATTGCAGTGTTCATTTTCTTTTTCCTTGGTCAGCTGGCTTCAAAACCCCGTTTGAAGCTGCCTTCTTTTATACTCTTACAAAACTCGTTGATATTTTCTGGATAAATTTGTCTAGCAAGCGGAAGATTTGAGATTTATCTCGGGGGTTATTAAACATAACAAGGTATTTGCAGTTTAACGAAATGTCTCAGTAAAATTTTCTTTGGAACACATTTTGGGTAATTAATATAACAGATATATTTCGATGATGTGAACCCTTGGTAAATAATTCACAAACGTTTTTATTATACGCCTCAGTCATTAAATCATCCAAGATGATTAATGTGTTTTTCTAGATTATCAAAATTTTCGGGGACGTTGTCTAACATTTCAATATCTTCAAAATCGAAATCTTTTAGATCGACCGAATTAGTTTCACCATTGCACCAAACCAGTTTCTTTATACCATGAATATGTGGCAAGAACTTTAATACAAACGTGGTCTTCCCCGATCCAAAATGAACGCACCATTATATGAGTTTCGTGTGAAACCAATGGCGTTATTGGTTGAAGACGAAACTCAATTCGAGATGGATGGTCAGCTGTTTTAATAAAAATTAATGTATTTAAACAAATTTTAAAAAAATTAATTAATAAAATAAAAATTTTGTTTAAAGTTTTTACAAAACTATAACAAAAAAATAAAAAAAAAGATTTAATTTTTTATTTAAATAAGTTTTTTCCAAAATTATAGCAAGTTTTTCACATTTCGAACATCTGTTTATAATTTTTAGTTTTTTCAATTAACAACTTATTTCAGACATCCGTCTAAAATTCCAAATAAAAAGTTTTAAGGTTTCCAAAACATCATAATTTTTTCCCAACACAATTTGTTCTAATTCTTCTGCTCGCTTTACACACAAAATCTTATATAGCAACCAAAAAAAACTAGAACAACACATGTGCCCCAATGAAAAAAAAATCGAAATCATACTTAATCATTTAACGCAAAACAAAGCCGCACGCAGTTACGAAACAAAATACAAAATACTACAACAAAACAATTTTTGTTATCTACAAAAAAAATATATCATGAACATCTTCATTTTTTTTTTTTTTTTGTCGAGAAAATTAAAATCTTACATAACAAAACAACAAAGTGTCATAATATCGAGACAAGGTCAAGATCAACCAAAGATCAACCAAAAAAAAAAAATTGATTTAAACTCAAAGCAAATGTTTTGTTTTTTCATTCATATAACATACTCGTATATTTTTTTCTTATTAAACCTCCCACATCAATTAACACATCATGTGAGAAAGTCCCATATTTTTGTAATATAATATCGTTGCAAAAAAGAATTAAAAAACACAAAACACATATTTAACTGAAGCAACTGTTACAACTGAAAAGTTGAATGCAATTGTTGCTGTTTTTCTCGCTTGATTCAGTCAACTCAACTCATGAAAGATAGTGGTATCGAAATGAATTTTTTCTTATAAGAAACAACAACAATTTCATGAAAATTTACGATAGTGGGTTTTGTTTTGTTTTTCATTCATGTAAAAAATGTTCCAAAATACAACAACAAAACAAAAAGATTTAAATCACTTTCTCTTTTTTCTTTCTTTCAACCTCATTCTCTCAATCCAATTTGAATTAATTTCAATGCAATTGTTGCTGTAGCAAATCAACAAAAAAATTGATTTAAACTTGAAAATTTATGTAACATACTCGTATATTTTTTTCTTATTAAACCTCCCACATCAATTAACACATCATGTGAGAAAGTCCCATATTTTTGTAATATAATATCGAGACAAAAATTGTTGTTGTAGCTTATCAACCAAAAAAAAAATTGATTAAAACACAATCGAAATGAATTTTTTCTTATAAGATACAACAACAAAAAAAAAACAAGATATAAATCATTTTCACTAGTTTTTCTTTCAAACTCATTCTCTCAATGCAATTTGAATTAATTTCAATGAAGTCCCATATTTTTTAGTCTATGTGCGAAACTCCCATACCACTACTTACGGTTTATAGAAATTAATCAGTAAAGGTTACTTTAAATGGCCTATGGCATGTTAATGGTTAACATTAATTGACTATTGTCATTGGTCCAGTACTGAACCATGAATTGACTGATCTAGGTCATTTGGTTAGAATTCACTACACTGGAAATATATAGTTTGAAAAATTTCACCTATAGTTTAATTATCGCATCTCTGTTGAAAGACTATGATAATAAAGTAATAGACCAAGAGCCCGCGACGGCCAGACCGTCGTTATTTTATAAAAGCTGAGTTTTTCTGCGCATACCCCCTACTTAGGTAGGAACGATTAGCGACATATGAAGTTTGGATCATGGTGGTTTTGGCAGGGAGCAGGTAACAAAGGGGCCTCCAAAGTTTCGTGAAAGTATAAAAGCTAATTTTTTTATATATTCTCCGGGATAGTATTAGAAGTCACGTCACCCAATGCCAGACACTTACTATCGTGGCAATCCCCTGCCCCCTGGTGTCTGGCAGGAGGTTGCCACGATAGTTATTTTATTTAGCGTATGGTTTTTTTTGTGACACATTAAAAAATTAAACTTAAAAATAGGTAGACTCCTCTATGAAATCTACCTAAAACAATACATGGATACACATTAAATGAACTTACAATCGATTTGATTGCGTGTCTTTTAAGTAAATTAAAAAGTAAAATATTTGAACATTGGGCAGTACATTTGAACATTAGATGTTTACATCGAGCGAGTCTATCCATGCTACTACATCGGGAGTTGCCAAATGGATGTCTGAGATGTTGCCATTGTAACGTCGAATTGGACACACAGTTGCAATGTGTTTTATAGTTTGTTGTGGAGCGCCGCAGTCACACTCAGGGGACTCTGAAATGCCCCACTTGTAGAAAGAATCAGCACAACGTCCATGGTTCGTTCTTATTCGGTTTAATGTAGTCCAGGTATGACGTTGCAAATCGAAACCAGGTTGGGTAGAAGTCGGGTTAGTAATAGAAAGGCCAGTTGTGTTGTAATGTTGCCAGGAGGTGTCCCAGGCATCCAAGATATTAAAATCAGTTGCCAGCAGGTTGCTGGCAGTTTTATGTGGAGGCTTTCTTGACTTCAATCGACAACGAGTGTGGTCACCGTAATATTCGTGCAAGGGTAACGTGGTGTTGTTGGTTACCTTTTTATGTTCACGCATGAGAGCATGCGAGCGTCTGAGTGCAGGTGGAGCGATATTGGTTAACACAGGGAGCCAAGGCAAAGGGGTGGATCTGATAGTACCACTTATAGTACGCATCGTAGCATGCAGCTGACAGTCAACTTTTTGAGTATGTGTGCTATTCAACCAGACTGGTGCGCCATACTCAGCCACTGAGTAAACCAGACTTAGAGCAGTTGTTCGGAGGGTAGCTGGAGTAGCACCCCATGTAGAGCCTGACAGTTTGTGCAATATATTGTTTCTCGTTTTAAGTTTTTGTGACGTATTTTCTAGGTGGAGTTTAAAAGAAAGAGTTCTATCGAGAGTAATGCCCAGGTACTTTGGCTGTTGATTGTATTTAATGACAGTGCCGTTAAATAACACTGATAGTTCGTGTTTTGCCAGTTTGTTGTTTAAGTGGAAACAGGAGCTCTCGGTTTTACTTAGATTGGGAAATAAACTCCACGTTCGAAAATAGTCATTCATTATAGCTAGGTCAGTTGAGAGCAAATCCTCCAAAACACCCATGTCTTTGTTTTGAGTGGCCAGGGTCCAATCATCCGCGTACCCAAATTTCTTTGATGTTGTGTCAGGAATGTCATGAATGTACAGATTAAAAAGTAATGGCGCCAGGACGGAACCCTGTGGTAAACCATTGTTAAGCATTTTAGACCTACTGCAGGAATTATTTAGATGAACTGTGAATACACGATTACTCAGCATGTTGTTAATTAAACGCGAGATGGTGCTACAAGGTATTGCATTGAACAGCTTATATATAATCCCAATTCGCCAGACCGTGTCATATGCTGCAGTAAGATCGATGAATACTGCGCCTGTTTTTAGTTGTTTTTGATACCCAGCTTCGATATAGGATGTTAGAGCGAGCAGTTGGTCAGTGCAACTGCGATTGGGACGAAAACCAGCTTGCCACGATAGTAAGTGTCTGGCAATGGGTGACGTGACTTCTAATACTATCCCGAAGAATATATAAAAAAAATTAGCTTTTATACTTTCACGAAACTTTGGAAGCCCCTTTGTTACCTCCTCCCTGCCAAAGCCAGCATGATCCAAACTTCATATGTCGCTAATCGTTCCTACCTAAGTAGAGGGTATGCGCAGAGAATCTTTCAGCTCTTATAAAATAACGAAGGTCTGGCCGTCGCGGGCTCTTAGTCTATAATGGTTGGTATAAGTTTTAAATTTTTTTCTTTAGACATTTTTACTTTATTTTAATTATTTTTATTTTGTATTTAATTTATTTAAATTTACAAATGATAATATTTTATATTTTTTTATTGACCTTGTCATAGTTGCCAGTACTCGACAATTGCTTCAATACTGGTCATCATTATTGGTCTGTTACTGGGCTAGCTGTACAACCCTGTATGGGCCATTGCTGTTTTTTCTCTAGCAAATGAATGAGAGTCATTTGTTGTCCGAAGTTATCAACCAGTAAAATTATGTAAATGGCTGAGTCATAGTTACCAGTACTATGAGTAATGATTGCTAGTACCCGGTCATTGTTGAATTACTGATCGCCAGTAATTGACCCATTACTGGACCAGTAGCCGACCATTGTTGAATTACTGGTCACCAGTAATTAACCATTGCTGGACCAGTTGTATAACCTTGTATGAGCCATTACTGGCTTTTTTCTCTGGCCCTTGAATGACAGTCATTTATTGTTCGAGTTATCATTATGTTTGTGGTCCAGTTATGGTTGCCAGTACTCGACCATTTCTGCATTACTGGTCGCCATAATGAACTATTACTGGACCAGTTGTACAACCTTGAATGGGTTGGGTATTGATGATGCAATTCGATCAAATAAACAAGACAAAGCGAGCAAGCGTATTCGTCATTTGAGCTTGTGCAATCGAAGATATAGACGAATAGGCTTGATAAATTGCCTATAAACTAAATTGGAGATGCCATATTTGAATTTAGTTTATAGGCAAAGAGGTAAGAAACCAGGAAGTGATGCGTTGTACTGCATACAAGTGTGGGAAGGGCCATATATTGTTTAATATTTAAGATAAACAACTTATTCAAAAATAAATATCAGAGCTTGATATATATCGGATATATATCTGATATATATCGGATATTTTGATATTTATATAAATATCATGATATTTGCCAACCTTGCCAAAATCTTGATTATTGCATTATAAGTTTGTCAAAAAATGTTGTCAAGTGTGTCAAAAGACAGATTTTTATTTATTTTTTTACCCAATTTTGTGGAAAGAAATAAAATTAATTATTTGTTTGACATGAAATTTTATTATTATTATTGAGAATTATGGCATTATAAGTTTGTCAAAAAAATATTGTCAAGTGTAAAAAAAAGTTTCAATTTTTGATTTTGTAAGAATTTTTGAAATATTTTTAGAATTTTGAAAAATTTTAAATTTTTGATTTTATTTTAATTTTTATAATTTTGGAAAAAGTTTCAATTTTTGATATTGTTATAATTTTTGCATTATTTTTAGAATTTTTAAAAAAGTTTTAATTTTTGATTCTGTAATCATTTTTGAAATATTTTTAGAATTTTGTTTGAAAAAAGTTTGAATTTTTGATTTTTTTAATTTTTACAATATTTTTGGAATTTTTGAAAGAAATATGAATTTGTGATTTTGAAATATTTTCTCGAAACGCTAAATGGAGAGGTTTTCGAGTAGTTTGCTGATTGTATACTCTTTTCACTAAATTATGTTAGTATAAGATCTGCATGTTATAATTTTCCGACAACGTATTGATGTTTCGTGTTAGTTTTGTAATACACATCTAAACAGAGATAAAAAAATACAAGTACTTTAACAAAGAGTTTTATGTTTGATATACATCGCTACCGATAACTAAAAACAATGTTCTCATAAAAGTTTTATGCCGAAAACTATATCAAAATCCTTAACCCAGACCGAAGTCTTGAAATCTCAGAGCTTGAGATTTCAGCCCCTCAATATTTTACATATTGGGTTACTGGTGATTTTCAACAGTTCGATGATATAAATTAAAAATAGATTAAGAGACAAATTGAGCCGGGCTATTTGTGTATAATTTAAAATATATAATTCTATTCCTTTTTTAGGATGAGCTGCAGCCAAATTCTGTAACTGTGAAGAGGTAAAGTGTTAAAAAAAAGTCGTTTCTTTTCATCAAAAAACTTAACACCGCTTCACAATTGCAGAATTTTTCTGCTCGATATTGACCAATTTCAACTTGACCAACAGCATGAAGGAAAAATACCAGATTTATAAGATTTGTGGAAGATTTTGGTTAAAGCTGGTGCAAATTCTTTTGAAGTTTTTTTTAGAATAATATATAGAATGTTGGTACGGTAACTTTGTTGATGTTAAACCGCTTTTAAAGTTTTTTAATAGTTTTGAGTTTGAAAGAAATTTTCTCATATTATTTCCGGAAGTCAAAATACGTTTTTAGTACTTTTGTAGAGTACATTTTTAGAAGTTTTACAAACAAATTATCTTTTCTTGTAGGGTCGGTCAACGACGATTATATCACCGTCAGTATAATGCAAATATTTTAGTTGGGGTTTCATTATTAAAAAAGGGGTGAATTTATTAACTCCGAATTAACGGTTTCTGTTTCTGAAACATTTACATCGCGATCGTTATAAGAACAAATGGGAAACCTTAGTTAAATTTTAGAGTCCATTGGTGTCAAACTTTTAGACAAAGAGCCCGCGACGGCCAGACCTTCGTTATTTTATAAAAGCTGAAAGTTTCTCTGCGCATACCCCCTACTCAGGTAGGAACGATTAGCGACATATGAAGTTTGGATCATAGTGGCTTTGGCAGGGAGCAGGTTCCAAAGGGGCCACCAAAGTTTCGTGAAAGTATAAAAGCTAATTTTTTTATATATCCTTCGGGATAGTATTAGAAGTCACGTCACCCATTGTCAGACACTTACTATCATGGAAACCTCCTGCCAGACACCCTTAAACTTTAAACTTTAAGGGTGTCTGGCAGGGGGTTCCACGATAGTAAGTGTCTGGCAATGGGTGACGTGACTTGTAATACTATCCCGAAGAATATATAAAAAAATTAGCTTTTATACTTTCACGAAACATTAGAGGTCCCTTTGGAACCTGCTCCCTGCCAAAGCCACTATGATCCAAACTTCAAATTTCGCTAATCGTTCCTACCTGAGTAGGGGATATGCACAGAGAAACTTTCAGCTTGTATAAAATAACGAAGGTCTGGCCGTCACGGGCTCTTAGTCTATTTGAGAAGCAAAGAATTTTACGAGATTTGGGCACTTTAGACTGTACTACATACATTTTGAAAGTTTTGAAATTAATAGTGGTCAATTTCCATGTACTACCATTACTGATGCTCGTAATATCACATTACTGACACTCGTAATATCTGAGCAAATAAAAGCTCAGATCTGATCCCATTTAAAATATCTGATATTTTTAACCTAGAACGCTATTCAAAAATTGGGCTTTTTGGGACGATGTCGTAAGTTTTTTAATAGCAAACCGTTTCTTTGAATATATAAATCAAATACATCCGTGTATGGAGTACTGTTCTCACATCTGGGTTGGAGTATATTTTAGTAGTTTAAAGTGTCTTAACTCTGTTGAGCTTGAGCTTGATTCCTTGCAGCGCCGAAGAAATGCTGCTGATCTGACACTTTTCTATATATACGTTAAGGATGAACAAACTTCCAATGAGAGCAAATCAATTTTACCTGAACTAGCAAGCCTATCGCGTAACACCAGAGAAAATGTTGTAGCCCATCCTTTTACAGTTCATATAAAAAGGTGCAGAACTGGCGCTTTTTAGCGTGATTTTTTCAACAGAGTCTCTCATCTTTGGAATGCCTTACCTTTATGGGTTTTCCCTGCTAGCTTTAATACTCCAAATTTCAAAGTTAGCGTCCATAAATTTCTTAAACTGAATAAATTTTCAAACCTAATCCTAATCCCAAGTTGGGCATGCTATCTTCGGATATTGAGAGACGTTAATTTATAATTTATTATAATTAACACTAAACATGTCTAACTTTGCCTTGGTGAATGTTTCATGTTTCTAAGCCAAACGAATGTTTTATTGCCAATTGAATTATATAGTACGCTGGATCTAGTTCTGAACTCTATTTAAATTTATTTTCGGTCACTTTCGATATTTTCTGGGTACTGTTCATTATTAACCCCAGTGGCTGTTTAGCTCTCTGAACCATTTTTTTACTGGTTTGGAGATATTTCTGGCAGATATGCTACATGTTTTTGAGCATACGTGATTTTTTCTATTATATCGAGTATCTCATAAACTATAAACCTTATGGGCTAGAAATTTAAGATGTGTATAAAACTAACATGTCCACAAAATGGCGTGGTTATTAATAAATAAAGTTGTTTTCGTTGCAAAATGGCCGATTACCGATTATCTACCGATTAATCGGTGCAACCTTAGTTTGCAAATGGAAACATATCTAATCAAATTGAAAACAACTTCTCTCGTCCGAAAAAATTGAATTAATTTAGTCGATTGAATAATTTATGTGATAATCAGTTTGTTTATTTGGCAAAGTTTGTCCAAATTTATAATTTGTACAGCAGTAGTTTAACTGACAATGATCTTAATGTAGGTTATGTTTTTTTATTAAATATAAAACTAGTTTTGTCAATATCATTGTCAAATATTTAATTTTTTTAGCTGTTTGGTATGTATGTTTGGTATAGGTGTTAACTAATTTACTTAAAATTTCAATTTAAAATAAACTCGGAACATTGAAATAAATTGAAGACATTTTTTGAAAAACAAACTTTAGGATATTGCCACCACCTAGGTTTACATCATTCGGCCCAAAAAGAAGCCATCTGTTGAACATCTCAGTTGGTAAAACTAGTCGACACATCACCATGTCTCCGAGAAAAATAAGAAACTACCTAAATATGTCTTACTGTTACTTAACTACTGGACATAAAAGATTTAATACAAACGGCAGAATTGAATTATTGAACATAAATGAGACATTTGAAATAGCCTCACAGAACAGCGGTAACTAATGCATTAACCTTATCTCGTAAAACATAGTGTTTGAAGGCAAATGGTTTTGCTAGTCTGTAGGTTTATAATGGACAAATCCAGCAAAAGTGAACGATCTCTTTATTTTAAACTTTAAAGACGTCAGCGGACGAATGGTGTGCTCCAACAATAACAACGTTGAAATCAAAAATGTTTTCACGAATTGGAATCAGAACATCCGAAATTCTTACAGTTTTGACTTGGGAGTTATCGAACGAGTTTAACGACAGGATGTATTTCCAATATCCATGGAAAAGGCTTTAAATCAAATCTGTATTAGAATCGCAGACTTGTGTGATGAAATCTTTAGCTGCAGCAATATAAGATATCATATTCTGAGTGTATTTGTAAGAAAAAGTTGTGTTGAATTTCTCAAGGTTTGTGTTGCGTAGCAAATTTCTTTATTCTGCTTTGGTGGTAAAAGTTAATGCCGTCATTTTTAACAATAAACATTTTTGTGCTGATTTTGCTATTCCTGAGAGGAAACAAACAAACAAATTGTTGTGTTTAAATTAAGATTAAATGATATGCAATTGGGATTCGCGTAATGCAGTGTAGCTGTATGTTCTTCTTGCTCCCATTTCTTTTATTGTACGTTTTATTTCATCTTTTTTTCGTCAATTTTTTCATCTGTGTTTTTAATACATTTTCACCGTTTCTTTGTCTTCACTCTAAAATCTAAATTGTAAGATATTGTGAAAGAGAGGGATAAATGGAAGGATAACAGGCAGTAAAAAAAAGTCAGAGAGAGGTCGATGAAAAGAAATATGTGATAAGTGAAGGCGCACCCAAACGGTGCTTGAAGGAGCTTATTCTAAATGTGGATGAGTAATATTCGAAGAATTATAACCAAACGCCCAATTCAGCAGAAATTTTTCTTTAGTTTTTAGTGCTAAATTTAATATGTCTCCCAATGTGATAAGATGCTGTGCTTACATTTGGAAGTGAAGGCTGGACAATGACTTCCTCCGATTGTAGAATTTTGTCAATATTCGAACAATTTATGGTCCATATACAGTTGCTGAAAGTCAGTATAGAATTCGAATGAATCATAAAACTAGACTGCTTCTTGCCTCTTGGAGGCTGCGATGTAATCGGATTTATTAAATCCAACCCGATTAGATGGTTTGGTCATGTAGAAAGGGCTCCATTTGATAGAATGATTAAAAAAAGCGTCCCAACAACAACCAGCTGATGTTCGTCGAAGAGGAAGACATAGACAACGCTGGCGTGATGAGATCATCCAAGACCTTCGTGATATAGGATGTCGAAACTGGGGTCAACTGGTCATGGAACGAGATGATTGGAAGCTGATTGCACAGACGGCAAAATCCCTGGAATGTGAACGACAGACAGGGAGAGAAGGAGATTAGCGAAGTTGTATATTAAACCACAGTCCACAAGTACAACATAGTTACGGACAAGTCAATACAACTTTTGTTTTTAAGTGTTTTTAAACTGAAGGCCACTAATTTTGCTCCAAAAAACTTAAACCATTTCTATGGAAGATATTGTTTCAACCAACAGAGATTGTTGATTTTCTAAAACGAAAACTTTAAGCACAAAAATTACATGAAACATCAAAAACTTTCCTATTCACATTCCACTTCATGCCATATTGGTCAACTATAAAAGTGTAAATATTTGTCATTAGAAATTGATAAAAACAAACAAGCATTAAAAAGATATTTACTAGAATAACAATCTTAAGATGTATAAACAAGTTTCTTTATTTGTAACCAAGATTATCTTCGTTTAGAGAAATAACAAAATTTTGCTTTCAATAAAGAGCTAGATAAAATCCAAATTCAATATTTTGTATCAAACAAAATCGATTTATGTATATAATTCTATAATCCCCATTCAATAATTCTAAACTAAAAATCTCAGATTTTTCACAAGAGGAAAAAAACGCCCTAACATCGTTAGGAAAATCAAAAGCGGTCAGATTGTAGATTTGAAAATATGAGTAGTTTTCTTTTATAAAAAAAAAATTGGAATAAAAGAAAAAAGGTCTAAATATTATCAGTACATAATTTATATTAAATATAACTTCAATTGATTTAATTTTATTTTTGCATTATTACTTACAGTATTCGTTTTTTGAAATAAATAAAAAAAGAAATAGGTTAGGAGTTTATATATTCTCGAAATATGTTAAGAGATTGGTTATTAAAAACATTATGTTTATTTTTTTACTGTATCATTCGGTTGCCAAATTCAAACTACATGAACCTAGTTTATGTTGATAACTATTTCCGATGGTATCAATGCACGTATTATTTCTTTTTTCTTTGAAATCTAAAGAAGTATATAATGGAGATATGTCTGCAATTGAATGAAATATTAATCACAATATTATTTATTATTAATAATCCATTAAATCATTTTTTTGAATTTAAAAACAAAATCACAATGAATGCAAAAACCAGATTACTGTTTTTTTCTTTTATCTTTATTTAACCAAAAATCTACTTAAAGTCAATAATCGGCAAGAACCAAAAATATAATTTAATAGCTTCATAAGCAAAAATATAATTTCCATAATTTTAATTTTGAAAACTGATGAAGTGTATCACAAACAACTTGATCACTTTTCATTTTTATGGTCAAATTTCCATATTATGACCAGTTTCCATTTCTCCTTAAACAAAATTGTTTCCCACCACATAATTTCAAATATCCAAACAAGATGCTTATGCGCTCTCAGACTTACAGGGCTGGAAATTTGGATCTTATTAATAAATGCAAAAAATCATCAATTTTTAAATTTACTATGGCACATTTTGTTGTTTGCTGTTTATGTTGTAAAGAGAAAAGGAGTCTGTGTCCTGTACATACCTGTCTCGCACGAATAATTATACAATCCGATCGATTATGACTTGAATTTTCATTTATTTGCAGTAAATCCATTTGTCACGTTTTTCTACTTTCTTCGAATTGGTGTAATTCTCCATTCGATAAAGTTAATTTTGTAAAGCTCCTTTTGGATTCCATCATTGATTAGTAAGCAAAACACTAGGTTTTATTAGGTCTTTAATAGGGTTGCACCGATTAATCAGCAATCAACCATTTTACCGATTAATCGGTATCGTTTTTTTTCCGATTAATCGGACGATTATCAACACGTGCTTTTTTGATTGTTTATTGCATTTTAAAAACAACAAATTCCAAATTCTAAGACACTAAAGTCAGTTGAAAACCTTTTTAAAATTTATAAGATTGAGGGCTGTTTAAAAAAAAATCAAATCTGTTTATGTATTTCTGCATTTTTTTGATAACTTGATAGTTCTTAATTTTGAAAAAGCTAATTTAAAATAATGTTGTTTTTAAATTTCATTTCATCAACCGGAGTCAGACGGAGAAGGTTGTCTGCTAAATTTTAAAGAAAAAAAAATAATCGAAAATAGAAAAATAAATTGTATTTTGTTGTTCCATGTAAGATAAAATAAAATAAAATACACAGAAGTGTGTGTTAGTGTTTATGAAAATAAAAGTGATGAAGAACGGAAGCGTACAATTATATAATTGGTAAAATTGTTCTTAATTAAAAAATTATTTGGTATTTTATATTTACTGTTAGGCGGTAGGCAGGCAAAATATTACCTTTTATTGCTTTGATGTAATAAATTCATTTATTATTTTAAAGCATAAATTTGTTTTGTATTGCCTGGTAACAAGCAATTTAAATTTCGTTTTAGTTGTTAGTAGGAATTTCGAATTTAACCCTTTATTTGTACTCTTCAATTTTGTTAGTGTCTTTTGTGTCCCCATTTTTTTGCTTTTCCTTTATCGTGCAACTGTTGCATGAAACTTGCTATCGTGTTTTTGTGACAGAGATGCCCAGTTTTTTTTGTACTGTGTATAGTTGAAATTTAGGCCTGGCCCAATTTTAGTATCTATATACCTGCAATGTCAAAGGGTAAGTCTTTGTCTCAACAAATTGGCAGCAGAGTGAACCAACAGATTAGCATTGACTTCACCAACATAAGAGGTCTCAATTCGAATCTAAACGAGGTTCATCACTACATCGAAAAAAATAAACCTGACATATTGTTTCTTACCGAAACAATTGTCAGTGACAAAGCATCGAAATTGGATCTCGATAAATACCGGATACCTAGTTACGAATTGGAACATTACTTTTATAACAAGGATGGTGTCTGTGTATTTGTTTGAAATTCACTTTCATGTTCACTTACGCATGGGGGGATCAGTTTTTATTAATTTGTTAATATTTTTCTATTTTTTGATCCACGGGTGTGACAACCCCGCGTACTCCAGTCCCTGCTATTGGCATATGAGTTAACGTGAGATATCACATACCACTGGCAATAGCAGTGAGATATCACTAGCCAAGGTGATATCTTAGGGGTGCTGGCGGATGAACTGTATTCAGTCAACGGTAGCACTCTCAATCTTAGCTAATGAATATTCCTTGATGCTGGAACGCTGTGGCTTGCTCGATGAAACGAGCCTTCATATAACAACATATCTGAGCTTTAATCATTGAAAAATATACTGCGTCCCATAATCAAGGATTATGCCATTAGCTGGACTATTGGCAAACCAATTTTAGATTTGTTCCTGCAATTTTTTAAAACAAATTTGCTTTTTATCTCTTATTTTATTTTTATTTTCCCTATCCTATCACGAAATATTGGCCTATGTCATATTTTATATGTGATAGGATTTATGGTTTAGTTATCCATTATTTAACAAAAAAATATTAAAAAAAAAAAACAGATTTGCATCCATTAACATCCTTTGAACGCATGTTGTTGTGGGACCTTGGTCTTAAAAGGTTTTTATGTGTTGTTGTGACACATATTGTAATGCCTTCTACACATCACATTTTATTAAAAAAAAAATGTATGAGAATTAAGGCTTAAGAGTTGAACTCTAAGCACCATAATTCTCTAGCACTGAAGATCTCAGGTGTTGATGAAATAATGTTTATAATAGGATTATACATATCCCCAAATTCCCCCCCCCCCCCAGGATGTCCTTTTTTCGATCAAATATCGACTAATCTAGACAAGATGAGACAAAGCAAGAATAGACTGGCCATTCTTGGAGATTTTAATATTCATAATAAAGAATGGCTTAAGTATTCATCGCGCACTGACGACGTAGGAAGACAAGCCGAACTGATAACTCTGAAACTCACGGTTTGACGCAAATGATAGAGCGTCCCACTAGAATCTCTGACAATTCACATCATAACAAGAATTTGCTGGATCTGTTTTTGGCAAACGAACCAGATACTACGAAGACAAAAGTTGAACACAACCCTTCAGAACATCGGACTATTTACTAATATCAGCAATAGTGCAATTTACATCACCGACACAAATTAAAGCAAATCCTCGTCGCGTTTGGAACTATAAACGCGCTGACTGGGAGAGACTGAGAAACGGTTATGATGAAACACCTTGGAAAACTTTATTATGTTGATCAAGATTCTAGCACATCGGCAATAAGAATTTCTGAAATCATAAAAGACGGAATGCGGCGGTTTATTCCAAATCGATTAATCACTCCTAAAACTGAGCCTTGGTTCACGCGGGATGTTGATGAGGCGGTGAGGAATAAACGCAAAGCATTTAAGACGTATAACGTAAATAAAACACCTGAAACCCATAGCGCCTATAAGAAAGAAGCGTTTATCCAGAAAAAAGCAAAGAAATTCGCCGAGCACCCATCTGGCTCACATAGTTTCTTTCAGACAGTTAAATCAGTCCAAAGTAATTTTACTCGATCCTCTATTCCAACCTTAGTTCTGAGTGACATTCCCGTGAGCGACTCGAAAGAGAAGGCGGATCTTTTGGGTCGTATTTTCGCAGAAAACTCATAGTTGAACCTCCCCATTCTCCTACACTCATTTCCCCAGTTGTAACGAAAATGAAACCAATTATTTTTCGTTGCAATATTGTACGGAAAATGCTTCTTACTATCAATATCAACAAATCTGCTGGCCCCGACGGTATTCCACCCCTCATTCTTAAAAACTTTGCTAGGCAACTAGCTCCAATTTTACCAAAAAATTTTTATTTATCTTATAAAACCGGAATATTTCCCGATTCTTGGAAGCTGGCCAGCGTTCAATCCATATCAAAGAAAGGCAGTAAGATAGACCCTAACAATTATAGACTAATTGCAATTCTGTCGGTTTTAGCTAAAATATTTGAAAAATATGTTAACTTCAACCTAATAGATTATTTGGAAATGTCGCAAATTATTGATGATAAGCAGTATGGTTTCGTAGAAGTCATGCAACAGGTGATCTGTTAGCCTACGTATCCCATCGCTGGAAAACCATGGTCAAACATTCAGTATTTCAGTTGACATTTCTAAAGAATTTGATAAAGTATGGCATAAAAATCTCATAGCTAAATTAAAATCTTATGGCATAGACCATCTTACTTTCTCATGGATTCATAGTTTTCGCGACCCGTGTCGATGATCAGTCTGGCTGGTGGTCAAGTTCCAAACGAAGTCACTTGAATACCCGAATGCCTCCCAGTTAATTTTGCTTGTCAAGTTATCAAGGCTCTGACTTGATCGACCTACTGTTCCAGTGAAACTCGTGGGAACAAAAATGGAAAAGTATAATAAATACCAAAATTAAAGAAACAAAAATAACTAAAATCAACACAAACAGACCTATAATTCGGGTATTCACCTAGCCAACGGGTGGAGAAGGTACAAACGGCAAGCCTAGGTAGGAACGAGTTTCCTAATTAAGCCAACAAAGTGAATGTGCCAGTACAAAGAAACACTGCTGTGACGGGGCGCAGTAGAGCGCCGTGTAGGCAGTGAATAGCAGTTGAGCTGGGGAGCATTACATCTCTGGTTGTCCATCCATTCCACCCCAATCACTCGTGGTCACTCCATGCCACCAGACATATCGAAGAATAAAAAACATAAAGGCCCACCCTTAGTCCTTCCTTACCTCTTAAAAGCTTACCTGTTGGACTGGATGATTCAATGAGGCGTGCGGTTAGGGGAGCTGGTAACAGGTATTTGAAGTTTCTCGCTTTTCGAGGCAATTGTAAGCTGACTCGTGCCTGTTCTACTCTAAGTGAAATTCAGCGCACATACAGATATGACGAAAAGGGGAGATAACATGTCGATCCCTCACAAACTTACCCTCTTTTTCTCAATAAGTGCAAAGTCATTATCCATGAACCACTGCAGGCTTGGAAATGAGAGACGGTTGGAACTGATTCTCGTGGGAACAAAATGAAATACAATAATAAAAAAAAACAAAATATAAAAGGCGGGCTGTCACCACGTTGACGAGAGGAGAGGGTACAAATGGTAGGCGCAGGAGCGAGTCTGCTCGCCCTGCTTACGAGTTACGATGGGAGTGTACCGGCGGCAAGTGGTTCTGCTGTGGCCGGGATCAGTAGAGCTTCCGTGCCACCAGAAAGCGGCACTTTGCCAATTAGAGTTGGTAAGAGTTGACCGCATAGAGGTCCACCTTTATGGCAGCCTGGAGGGCTGGACAACTCACTGAGGCGAGGGCTCAGTGGAGCTGGTACCAGGTGGTACCCAAGGTTCCTCGCAGAGGGGATCTCTCCGGAGGACTCAAAGAGAAGGGCTCTGGAACGGAAAGGGAAGGCCCCAACCGTCGGAGCAAAAATCGTGAAGCGGGCCAGAGAGTCCACGACTCCGCAGTACAATGCACCAAAGAAACCCAGGATTGCCAACCGTCAGGACAGAGAGCAACGCCATCTCAATCCAAGCACTAGCTTTGCTGGTGTTATTAAGGCAAGAAAGATGATTATTCTGGTTGTGAATTATACCCAGACGATGCTTACTGTGGAGGAGCTGAAGTTATTCAAAGTAGGGCTAGTGAACCAACTAGTGGTAGGATGTGCTGATCACAGGATTGGGTTTGGGGGTAGCCACTTCAAACCTGGTTATGTGGTGGTAGAGTGCGACGACGAGCAGACGGTAAAATGGCTAGTGTCTGTTTTACCGAAACTAGAAGTCGGTTAACGTATACTTGTGACGAAAATGGGGGTTGACATTCCAATTCCTCACAAGATCACCGTCTTTCTCCCAAGAAGTGCTGGACAAACCAGGGAGAAATCTCTCGCTTTGCTAGAGGGGCAAAACGCCGACTTATTTGTTAAGGAAGGGAAGCTGTCACTAAGTCGGGATGAGAGCACAGGCCAACTTCTGACAGGACAAAGACAGTCTTATCGGGGGTGGGGAATACCACCAGGCATCAACTACCGGTTTGGCAAAGTCATTGTCCATGGACCTAGAAAGTACGGGGACAAAGTGGCTGGTGGCATCTCGGGGGAAGTACCTCAGATATCACCACAGTCCAGAGAGGTAGCCGCAATAGCCTTGTCGGCTCATAGAATGATTCTGTTTGATCTGGAAAGTACGAAAGAGGAATAACCCCCGCTTCGGCACCCTAGGAACCAGGGCTGCAAAACCATAAATTATTTTTAATGGTTTGGTTTTTGGTTTTTCTCAATGGCCAATTATGGTTTTGGTTTCGGTTTCAAAAATTTGGTTTTGATGTTTTTTAAAATTTGGTTTCGGTTATGGTTTTGATAATTTTTAAAACGTGTTTTGGTTTCGGTTTTGATCATTTTTAATATGTGGTTATAGTTTTACTGATTTGGTGTGGTTTTCTGGTTTTGCGGTTTTAGTTTTCAAAAACCGGTTTGCAGCCCTACCAGGAACACAAGGTGGGATTAATTTGAGGAGAATCACCAAGGCGTTCGAAGCCAGCTGCCCCATTACTAAGGTAAAAGAGCAGACGGACGCGTTTTGGTGGAGCAAGGAAATTTCAAAACTAAGAACAGAAGTACAGAGGTTCTTTAAAGGAAAAAACACTCAGAACACTGGGAAGAGTATACCAGGGTGCTTACCACCTACAATAAAGAAATCAGGAAGACAAAGAGAGGCAGCTTCAGAACCTTCTGTAATACTATCTCTGCAACACATGTAGCTGCTAGACTACATAAAGCTTTTCGGGAGGTATACGTGCTTCAGGAGCAGTCTGGCACTTGGGCATATTCCAGAACCATGGAGAACGGCAAAAGTGATATTTATTCCAAAGGTAGGTAAGGAAGATGTCACCCAGCCGAAGGTCTCAAGACCAATCAGTTTAACATCTTTCATGTTAAAAACGATGGAAAAGTTGATCGACAACCGACAACAAACAGACCAATGTCTTGGTGAGATCGCCTTTGCAAGATAGTCAGCATGCGTACAGAACAGGCGGAACCGCGCTGTTCAGGTTGACGAAAGAATTAGAGGAGGCAGTGGACAACAAAGAGGTTGCTGTCTATGCCTTTTTGGACATTGAAGGAGCTTTTGATAACACCTCGCATGGTGACTGCTCCAGAAGACTCTAAGCGGGAAAAGGGTTGACAGCACCAGTCTCCAACTGACTGGATGTATGAGATGCTGAGAACTAGAGTAGCAGAAACCAAGGCTGGTGATTGAAAAATCAGCCGTGGCACCACTAGGGGCTGTCCGCAAGGTGAGGTCTTATCACCCCTCATGTGGAGTCTGGTGGTGGATGAAATTCTAGTTGCATTAAGTAACCAGAGCATTAAAGGTCTTGGGTACGCGGATGAAATTGTCATTATCGACAGAGGGAAGTTTGAAGAAACACTCTGCGATATTGTACAGAGGGGACTGAATCTGTTAGACACCTGGTGCACATCTGTGGGACTAAAACTCAATCTGAGTAAAATTGCCGTAGTCCCATTCATCAAGAAAAAAACGCAGTATGAAGCCAATTATATTGAGGGGCTTCTTAATTGAATCTGCACAGGAGACTAAATATCTGGGAGTAATTCTCGCCAGTAAACTCCTGTGGAGAAACCACATGGAAACGGTGGTAAACAAAGCTGTAAGAGCTCTGATAGTATGCCAAAATCTTGCGGGTAAAACATGGGGGTGCAGCCCAGATATTCTAAGGTGGATGTTTACCATGATGATAGTGAGACCAGCTATCACTTACGGAGCAGTCGCATGGAACAAAAGAGCCCAACTTAACGCTGGACAGACTAAGTTGGAAAGGTGCAGAGGCTGGCCACGCGAGCGATGAGAACATGTCCTACCGCATCAATAGAGATGCTGTTAGGACTTGTTCCACTGCTCTTGTAGGTTAAGAGCGTAGCAAGGGAAACCATAATGAGATTCAGCATGCGGAGCAGTGAATCCACTACGTACCATCTGAGTAATGATGTAATCAAATGGTACGCGGATGGTTCAAAGACCGAGGTAGGGGAGGGTGTACGTGTATTTGGACCAAAGACCAAATACTTTGAGCCCATGGGCTACCCAAGCGTCTTCCAAGCCGAAATATGTGCTATCGAAAGATGGGCAGACTTCATATTAGATCAACTACAACATAGATCAACTACCGATCTATTAAACTATGTAGCGCATTGTTGGAACAGCATACTTGATAAAGGTGGTGAAACATACGTTATCGCTTTAGACATCTCCAAGACATTCGATCGAGTCTGGCATGCCAACTTAATCAACAAGCTCGTTGCGTACGGTTTTCATCCCAATGTTGTGAAGCTGTTTCCAAATTTTCTATCCAACCGATATATTTCGGTAACCTTAGACGGATTTTCTTCTGAGTCTAAACAAATTAACGCTGGTGTACCCCAAGGCTCAGCATCGTCCCCAACCCTATTTTTGATTTATATCAACGAATTGTTGAAAATCACCAGCAACCCAATAAATAGTTTTGCAGATGATAGTACTCTGCACAAGTCGTTCGAGCCCCTTCCTTCAAAAGGTAAAATGCACGAACGAATTAATCCTGCCCGGAGAGACGCTGCCATAAACGTGAACAAAGACCTGAATAAAGTCGCCGACTGATTGTTTCCAGATTAAAGACCGAGTTCCCCAAAGATAGTTTATTTAGTATGTGTGATGAACCAATAGGAGAATGTAAAACCATTCGGGGTGATTGTGGGTGATCGAACTTTGACATCAAAACTTGATTCCCTACAATATCGTCGCACTGTTACTGACCTCGTCGTTTTTTACAAATATCGTCATCATCAGTGCTCAGATGAAATCAGCGGCATCATGCCTCAAACTTATTCTTACCCCCGTTCCACTCGGCAATCGGCTGCCGCAACCGGTGAAACGGTAAAGATCCCGCGCTGTCATATTGGCAGATCGCAGAGAGACTTCTTTGTCCGAACTGCGTACAAATGGAATAGTTTGCCGGAACACTTAGTCTCAGGTGGCTTCAACCCACAGATGTTTAAAAAAAGCGTTAATCTACACCTTAGAACGCCAGTTGTTGTGGGTCCCAGGTCTAGACCTAGGTCTTAAAAGGTATTTATGTGTTGTTGTGACACATATTCTAAACCCTATTACACAACACATTTTATTAAAAAAAAATTATATTAGAAAGAAAATATAAAAACAAGAGAATTGTCATCTTGTCGGACAGCCAAGCAGCAGTTAATGCGTTAATTGTTTGAGACTGTGTGAGCAAGCTAAACAAGCTTGAGAATAATAACAAAGTTACAGTTTACTGGATACCTGGTCATGCGGGGATCGCTGGTAATGAAGAGTCCGACAAATTTGGCAAGGCGAGGTGTTTCAACATCTTTTGTCGGCCCGGAACCCTTTTGTGGATTGGGGACAAAAGTCATCCACGAAAGGGTGATGGAAGTAATTATGATGGAATGGTTCAAAACGTGGAACAACACCGCGGGCTTAAGGCAGGCCAAGGAGTTGATTGGACAGTTTAATCAAACGAGATCAGTAATGTACTCTAGGATGAACAGGAACAACCTGAGAATACTGACAGTGGTTCTTAAAGGACACTGTAAACTAAGAAAACACCTTAAGAACATTGGAGTGGAACCGAGGGACGAATGTAGATTCTATCTATTGGAAGAAGAGACCCTAGCCCATCTTCACAAAGATTGTGGAGCCTTGATCTACACGAGAAGGAGGGGACACGCGGAGTACAATAATGATGGGCATGACCTGCATAAACCTAAGTCCTAACCCTCTCCATATCCTGAAATTTTTGGAAGCTGGATTGGAAGAGGTGCTCTAACTAGGTATTCACGAGGGATTAGTAGGGTGGGGTACCGGTACAATAGATCATTTTGGTCGCAGAACAACATATCACCACCGAATTTAATCTTAATCTAATCATCAACGATTTATTACCACAAGAACACAAAGTGGCACATATTTGAGGAGAACCTTAAAAATGTCAACAGCTAGTAACAGTTAAAAGGATAGTTAAACACTTTACCGCGCTGGAACAAGCTGTAGCGATCAATTGGTCGATCATTAGTTTTTAAAAAGAAGTTGCTTTACATTGTTCTCAGACCGGCATCTGCTAAAAAATTCTTAGCATTACTGAGCGAGTTAAAATCGGATCTATGCGTGAACGAAATTCTTATAAAATAATGATGGTAGCTTATAGAGATTAAGCTCATTATCGTGATTCGTGGTAGAAACGGGATTCTATCGTTAGAGTGTAAAATTTTTCATTTTGTTACAGATAAGGCGTTCTGCTCGGACAACTGCTTCAAAGAAGTGAATAATTTTAGTTCCTTGAATCATATGCTTACAATTGAGATCTAATATTTAAAGCAACAAAAATAAATTTTGATTCTCTTATCTCAGCTGACATTGAGGTATAACTTTATCTTAAAAAAAAAAATGAAAAAATTGTGTCTGTTATAGATTTATATATAAGAGACAACAAATATGGCTTACCAAAAACAAAAATCTTTGTATACAGATTCAAACCCTACAATAATCATTTTGTTTTTACCGTTACCAACATTGGTTATAAAATTTCACATTCATTCAAAGTTTAAGGAAATTGCTTATGTATTTTTATTATATACAAATAACTGGTTATGTTATCATCATAATATGACGACAGAGTTTATTAACATTAGCGATCTAAATCCAAATAACTGGTTTTCAAGTAAAAACCTACAATGAATTCTAAATGTTGAAATCTCTACAAAATATAAAAAATAATTATATTTGAAATTGTAAAATATAAAAAAAAAATTGTTGTTGACCCCGCAAGCTACTTTCTTTCTATGAGAATAGAATCTTATAAAACCGAAATTCCAGTTCTAATTATTTTTTATATTGTAGGTGTATCACAGATAATTATATATTTTATTATTTATATATAAATGCATTTAACATATATATTGGCAAACCTTTTGACATAAACATATGATCGGACGCCATTGTTAGTTTTTTATATGAAAAGTAATTATTTGAACGAAATTGATCAATTCAAAAGCTAATTAATCTAAATTAAAAACGATTATTATTAAAATCATATATATAAAAATAAAATTTGGTAATTACATACATAACCTTAAAAACAGTAAAAATAACAAAAACAAAATTGCATAAAAAAATGACTTTTTCAAATCACATTTTTACCACTACATTCATATTTATTCTATACGAAAATCCAACGCATTCTCGTTTTATTTTCCTATAAATCAACACAAATACATTTATAACAGAAATTGCCATCATTATTTTAAACAAACAAATAAAAAAAATAATAAATTTTATTTCCATTCAAATTACCTTCATCTACTTTTTTCGATAAAAATAAGAAAATAATTATTTTTCCCTATTTATAATTCCAGTAAATTCCTTTTATTTGAGTCCACTATTTATATTTTTTTTTAACTATTATTATTATTAAAATTAATTTATTGAAAATAAAAATTGAAATTTTTTTTTCTTTGATTTTCCTATAATTTTTTATTAGACTTTTCCAACACCACAACAAAAAAAAAAAAAAACTTAATTTTTCCACCAAAAAAAAAATAATATAACACTTTGGAATACACTAATTTTTTTTTTATATGTGTATTAACATTAATTAAACTGAAACTAATTTAATTCTGAAAATTTATTTGTATTTTCTAATTAAAACCAATTATTTTACTTATTTTTAAACTATAAATATATATTTTAAATTGTTTTTTTCCTTTTGATTTTAGATTTTTTGTGATCACGACAAAACAACAAGACGACAACGATTTGATTTTATGTATAATAAAAGCGAAAAAGAAAAAAAATTTGAAGTAAATTTTTATAAACGATTTTAGCGCTAACGTGTCGTTATCTAGAACTTTATTTTATAAAACATAATAAAAAAATTTTACACAAATTATTTTCATTTTGTTAAATCTTATATATTAAAATTTTCTCACATTTATATTATTTAATTAATAAACATTTAGTATTTTCGTTATTTTCTTTTTAATTAAATTAATTAAAACTTTTACTTAAAAACACGAATAATTTTATTTCAATATCGAAAAGACGAAAAAGATATTTTTATTTTATAATTGTGTCATGTCAAAAATTTTTAAGGGAAATATTGGTGGGAAAATAAATGTCCCAAACAAAGGTTGTATAAAAATTGTTGATCTGGTAATAAAAATGTATAGGGATTGGTCTAAATATTTCAATGAACCGGGAATTATTTTAGTTTTTATACATTTTAATTCGGGAAGACGCAATTAAATGATTATTATTCTCTTCCATTTAATTATATCAGCTTTATTTGTATGTTTTTTCGATAATAATAGTATGTATTATTGTATTGTTTTTTAACCTATAGCCTAATGAACTTAACCTAGTGCCTAATGAAACTTTTATTCAATTGGTATGATTCCAATTGGTCAAATTATTTTGATTTCATTAAAATTATTTTCAAATTATAATCACATTTGCTTTGATAAGTTTTGTTCAAAAATCAAATTTTGAGTAATTCTCTTATTTCGTTTAGTTGAACTTGGTTGATTGTATGAGAAGGGCGTTTTTTTATCATCAGGGTTTTTTTATTAAGAAATTTGATTTATCAATTAAAACAATAAAGATTTATTGTTTTAATTGAGGAAAATGTTTTTATTTTTTATAATACACAATTCTTTTTTATAATAAAATCTTTGTCAGAGAATAAAGTATTGTAATCGATTCGTGAATAATGAATTTTATTCTCTTGCAAATTAAAATTCTCGCTCGTGCCTCGCTCGAATTTTAAACTTTTGCTTGAGAATAAACTACTTCATTATTCACTCATTGATTAAACTACTATTAGAGTAATAAATTACTATGTTTCATATTTTATGGTTTAATGAAAGAGAAGCTCTAATTCTTAGAAAAAACTGTAAAAAGTATCAAGTTTTTTTGTTATTTAGCGTGTATGGCAAGAGAAATGCTGTTGACCATATCTAATGGATCTGGTGCTATGGGGTAGTTGGACCTCTTCGGCAGCGACGTTTTGTGGCTTTTTATTTAGAATATGATTTGGAGTATAGTTCCTTATTGCATTTTCAACCGTTTTGGTGTAGAGTGCTATCTCTGACATTTTGCAGAAAGCATCTCGCTGTCTTCCTTATGTCTCTATGTGGTTCGATCTTAATTAAGGTGTCATTGCAAGGATGTTGCTCTTTGTGACCTGGGTAGCGATTTTGTACCATTATCTCTCTTTTTATTTCTCTAGTGTAGAGAATTATCTCTCCTGGGGAAAACTAAAACAAAAGTCTACATACCCACACTCAAATTTCCCCTCAAGATAAATTCAAATACAATACAAATCGAACCAATCACGACGTGACATTTATGGACACGTGATATATTTACAATTTAAATGTCAATCAAAGACAATTGTATATATTACATTTTATCTCTCCTTTTATTTCTCTAGGAGAGATAATGGTACAAAATCGCTACCCGGCCAATAGATATTGTTTGGTTAGCATTTCATTATGTTCACGGACCAGCAATATGTTACTTTCCTCGTGCAAGTGATCTTGGTGGGTCATCCGGTTGCGGTTGGCAAGGCAGCCTTTTGTGTTGTTTGTAACTTATTCCAGTGAGCGTTGGCAACGTAGGGCGGGTCTATATGGGTGCAGCATAATTTCAAATAGGTCTTCCTATTGTTTTGTACGTTGTTATGATCGTGTTCTTATCTTTGCCCCATGAACTACCCGCTATGTAGTGCTTTCAATGCGTTATTCCTGTTTTTCAATCTAGAGCTTATTTGTTTTGCATGAGCGTTGAATTTAAGCAGTGGGTCGAATGTTACACCCAACAGTCTCGGGTTTTTACTGTAGGAATAAGTATGCTGTCTATGCAGATGCTTAGTGTTGAATTTACCTTCCTTCATCCATGTGGTGAAAAGTGTAGAAGTGGAGTTTTCAGTGGAAAGTTTTAGTTTTCTGGTTTTAAATCAATCATTCAGAATATTAGGGTAGGTATTCAGGATATTTGTAAGTTGTTGCAGGTTATTTCCAGATGCAAGCACTGTGCGGTCGTCTGCATATGACGTGATAGTTATTCCTTCTGGTGGGGTATTCAAACTGCTTGGGTAGAGATTGAATAATGACGGTGATTGAATAACGACTTGAAGAACTCCTTGTCTTGGCACTCTCATTTCCAACCGGGTGATGATATCTTAAGGTACTGTGACCATACGTACCACGTTGTGTAGCACAGTACCACATTCTAATCAATTGTACCACATTTTGTCCCACATTTCACATTCTCGTACCACATTAAATTATTTTTTGACTTTCGTCAAGAAAGTATGACATCCATCGACATTTAGACATAAACAAAAACCTTCGATACATGCAGCAGCTAATTCGTTCTTAAACAAAACTGAATTTGGGAGCAATGAAATGAAACAACTGTGACGGATGTTGTATTTGCCTTTCATACTGTGCAATACAATCATAGTTTTAGCCTTTAGGTTCATGAATTGCATGTCAAAGCTGTGAAGGAAATTATTTGACCGTTTGTGCTCGAACCAAAACGGAAGCTATCGTTTTAAATTTATTAAAAACAAATTAGCAGCTTGTTGTGCTGATAATGCCAATACTAATATCAGAGGATTTCAACGAAAAGATAATAAATTTTGCCTTATATGTTATTATTTGAAATTCCTATTTTTGTAAAAAATATTTGATTAAATATGCCGTTAGATATATTATTAATTGTCTGTGCAAAAAATATCAAGTAATTGTCTGCAAAATGTAACAAATCAGTCAACTTTTGAGGACTTTTAAGAAAACAAAACGAAATTGTTGCATATATTTTTATAAATGGAAAAAACGAAAGACATAGAATTTTAGAGAGAGAATTTAGAACATAGAATTTTATTAAATTTGGAAAAATTAATTGAAAAAATGAACTTGTTACTTTTTGCACAGACGCCACGCCATCCATTTATATATGTATATACTGAATTAAAATAAAACGATTTGTAATTTTGAGAGGGGCCCCCGGGTATACCACATTGACGCAAGCGAAATTCGGTCACCGTATCTTAGGGTTACTTATCAATAAACTTTATCCAGTCAACGGCAACACCCTCAATCGTAGCTCTGGAATATTCCTTAATGATGGCATATTATGACTTGATCGAACGAACTTAAACGTGGCCGTTTTAGTTATGTTTCTGGAAATTTGCTGTTTACCTCTCCGTTTATGATTAGTAGTTCAACAACGATCCATAAAACTCGCATAATTTAATTTGAATGTAGTATAAATCATTTGTTTTTGTAAATAATAACAGAGAGTACTGTCAAGTACATTTTCGATAATATATGTCAAAAACTATGAATCGAAAAATTTAAACACATGGCACCCCCTTTCGATCAGGTCTAAATTTTTTGTAAACAAATTCCACTCCTAGCTCTTCAATTTAGAGAATTTGAAAATTGCCCAGCACTAACTACCTAGCCGTTTTAATAAATGTTTACTGAATGATGCTTATATGATTTTATGACTTGAATTCCATTCCAGATTTCATCGGGTAAACAATTGGTAACAATTGAGCAAAATCAATTGATTTGTTTTTATTAATTCGTTAGACATGTTTAGCACACTAGCTATGAAATATTCATTATTCAGACTCTTTGAATATCCGAAGATACCATGTCAACTATAAAGGAAGGAGATGAGGAAAATGGAAGGAATGGGGATATAGGGATAACTATACTAATTGTTTTAAATGACGCTGGAGATTTTCTTTAAATGCCTGAGGGGAAAATTCATCGGGAAAGACAGAGGAAGGCATTGAGTTCCACAATTTGGCCACTCTATTAAAATAGTCGTTCTGGAAGGACACAGCTCTACAACGAGGTATTTGTACAACAAATGTATGGGATAACTAGGCAGCTCTTGTTTGTCGATTATACTGCGCACACGATGGAAGGATATTTTGAATTTCCTTAGAGGAGAATTTGCTAAAGTTATATTTATAGTAGATAATTCAGCCACATTTCTTCTGTGCTGGAGTGAATCAAGCTGGTTCGTTAGTTTCGTACCACCAATCAACCGTATTGCTTTTCTCTGTACAGAGTCTAGACATTTTATTGTTGAATGACCAGCACCTCCCCAAACATGACAGCAGTACTCCATACATGGAATTAAAATAAAGGACTTGTAGATTAGCAAAATTTGCTCGGGATTGGAATACTTTTTACATCGGCTCAAGAAACCTAATTTTTGCATTGCAGATTTAGCGAGGTTGAACACATGTTTATTCCATTTCAGGTTATTTTGAATATCCACTCCAAGAAGTATAACTGATTCAACCTCACGCAATTCCTCATGGTTTATCTTAACAGGGAAATTTTTATGTCGCTCTATTCGTGAAAGACGGCATAGTTTGGTTGGATTAAATGAAACAAGATGACGATCACCTCATTCCGTTATACGATCCAGATCTTTGTTGATAGAATCAATTAGCAGCTCTCTATCAGTGGTAACTGCAGTATGTGATCGAAATTTAGGAGATGCATGTGATGCATGCAATGTGCTGTCATCAGCAAAACAATAGATTGGGTGCACTGTGGAAATAAGTAAGTCATTAATGTATAAAAGAAACAAGGTTGGTGAGAGTGCAGAACCTTGGGGAACCCCAGCATTGGTTGTGAAAATATTGGATGTGATAATTTAATTTAATTTATTTTAATTTTAATTTAATTTATTTATATATATCAAAAAAGAAAGTACGTAGTACTTATACATTTGATTTTAATTACAATGTTATTTTGAGTATCACAGACTAGGCCAGAGTAAAGTTAAATATTAAAATATACTAAAAAGAAAAACATTATAAACGTTACTTAAAATACTTAAAAACAAATAACATCACAACAAGCTGTGAAAAATCGTCATCTCTGAGGCACATAGAAGTGATACCATCTAAATTAACATGAAATTGGCGATTTGTAAGAAATTAAGAATCCATGAGACCATAAGATTTTAATTTAGCTACGAGATTTGTATTTTTTTTTATTAATTAGTTTGACATGTTTAGCACACTAAATATGAAATATTCATTATTTAGACACTTTGAATATCCGAAGATACCATGTCAACTATATATATATGCCACACTTTATCAAACGCTTTAGAAATGTCAAGTGAAATACTGAATGTTTCACCATGGTTTTCCAGCGATTTGTTCCAGAGATGGGATACGTAGGCTAACAGATCACCTGTTGCATGGCTTCTACGAAAACCATACTGTTTATCATCAATAATTCGCAACATTTCCAAATAATTTATTAAATTGTAGTTAACATATTTTTCAAATATTTTAGCTAAACCGATAGAGTTGCAATTGGTCTATAATTGTTAGGGTCTATTTTACTGCCTTTCTTTGATATGGGTTGAACACTGGCCAGCTTCCAAAAACCGGGAAATATTCCGGTTTTATAAAATAAATAGAAATTTTTATTTAAAATTGGAGCTAGTTGCCTAGCAAAGTTTTTAAGAATGAGGTGTGGAGTACCGTCCGGGCCAGCAGATTTGTTGATATTGATAGAAAGAAGCATTTTCCGTACAATATTGCAACGAAAAATAATAATAAATTTGTATTGATAAACCATTTTCAACTGGTTGTGATTTCCTTAGCATACATGTTGAGGGTTGGTAAACCATGTGTTCCAAGGGTTTTGTTGGTGGTGATTCTACTCTGTATGCATTCATACGGCACTTATCGATGCTAAAAACGATTGACGCTGCGGTAGTAACGAACGAATCAGAGTTATTCCATTTCAAGCTTAACAAACATCTGCTATTAATGTAGATACCCAGTATTATTGAGCTAAAACACCAACTGTATTAAACCATACACTAAACATCAAACGTCAGAAAAATCAAATCCGTCAAAACTCATCGAAAATATAAAGTTTCATCATACAATACTTTTTTCAAATAAAACCAAATCACATCACACTTCATTTCATACGAACAAAAAAATTATTTCCATCTGTCAAAAATATGACGGCGGCGTTTAATATTCTCAAAAATATATTTTTAATAAAAAATATGTTTAGTATAAAAAATTACAAATATTTTATAAATTTAATTATATTATCAATATTAGTATGTAATAATATAGTATATGGTGAACAACAACAGCATGATTATAATGAATATGTGAAACGAGAACATTCATTAGTAAAACCTTATCAAGGTAAGTAAAATAAAAACGAAATACGTAAATGTAATAGTAATTTAATTAAATTTGATTTTCATTTAAGGTTCTGGTATGACAGTTCCATTTTGGGATTTTACTGGTAGTACAATAGTTACAAAAAATTACATTAGATTAACTTCAGATGATCAAAGTATGAGTGGATCATTATGGAATCAAATTGTAAGTAATAAAATAATTATTCGTTTATTCATAAAAATTGATGATTAATAATGAATCGATTTGCATACAAATTTCATTGTTCTATTATTTTGTTTAATTAAAATAAGATCATTAACCTAATACTAACGCAGTTGTTATCAATTTGGTTAGAATAGATTATAAAACTTGCAAAGCTCATGGTTTTTGTTAAGAAATGGTTTGAAATACACATGTACGTGTTACTGTTTTTCTAATCAATATTTTAAATCAATAACCTTATCGTGCTTCCGTTTTTTTTGTTGTCACGATGTTCATTGAATTTATAATAAATAAACTGAAGGTTTACATATTATTTTAATTGGGTAAAATGCGTTAGCCTCAGTTTCATTAAATTATGAGATCTCAACTTAATGCTATTGCAAATCAATGAACGAAAGTTAAGGTCACTACCACTACCTTCACTTCAACGTAAAAACAATTGTTTTTTCAAGTTCATCTTTTTGCATATACGAAAATTCAATGCGTGGAAATAATACAAAGTTGGCTCGACTAGAAAAATGTCATAGTGATTTCAAAAAATGCTTGAAGCTCATTTTCTTAATTTCGGTTGAACAAGAGAAGCTTTTTACAACAACTCTGCGTGTTCTAGGAAATTCAGAATAGGGAAAGGAATTGCAAGATAAGGGGAAAATAGTGTTCAGGTGATTCCCATCCATTCAATATGCCTCGACATAATATCTTTGGTACTTTCGAAAGGTAGCTCTAAAGCTAATTTTATCATCCTCTACCTGGATTTTCGCTACACTAGTTTTCAGTATCTCACACATTCACTTTGATGTGGTGCTGCCAACGGTTTTCACTGTGCAGGTTTCCTTCTATGTGAGATGTGTCGGAGACTCCTTCAATGTTTAGAAAGGCACAAACCGTAACTTCCTTATTGTCCACTGACCACTGCTGCCTTCAAATCTCACGTCAACTTGAACATCGCGCTCTCTGTACGAGTGTTGCCTATTCTGTAAAGACGACATGACTTTTAACATGAATCACGACAAACTGATGGTTCTATGAGAAGTCGGTGAAATCTTTTTTACCTACTTTGAATGATTATGATTTTAACCGTTCTCTGTGGCTCTAAATAACCAGTATTAGACTAGTCCTCTGGGCTTGGTGTGAACTAATTCTACCCGAAAAGTCTGCTGCTTATTCTCTATAAACTTTCCGTATTTTTTAGCGAAATCTTAGTCCCAACATTATTGCTGTGTCAACTGTTCTGCAGCAATGCTTCCTAGCTTGTCCTTGTTACAAAATTTGCGTTCGTAATAACCCATGTACTGTGAGCATTTGTCACTTCTTTTGTTATGCCATTGTACCAACCCATGCACCTTCATGGGGGATATCTGCCTTCACAACCTCACAACGAAAACTCACTAGTGTTAGAGTGATTTGTATGGGCGATGTCCTAGTGAGGAAATCTGAAAGACAAATTTGGACGTGAAATATGTGTCCTTTTATCAAATAATAATCTGTCATCCTCCTTCGTGACATCTGTGAGCTACTGAGATTACGGTTGTACATTTCTCGGCCTCGTAACTATTTTCTCCGCCTCGTAACTATTTTCTCCGCCGACCACGAAAAACAAGCGTTGTCGTTTTCACAAACAGGAGAAACTTTAATTTCATTTCTCCTGTTCTAAACGGCAATCCAATACAAACATCAAAAGAGGTTAGATATTTGGGTGTGATTCTGGATAGCAAACTAACCTGGAACTCACACCTGAAATATATCTCCGATAAGGCAAACAAAGTTTTCTTCACATGCAGAAACCTGTTTGGGAAAACATGGGGTCTTAGCCCAAAAATGATACTTTGCACCAAAGTCTTATTAAACCAATTTTAACATATGCAGCTTTAGTTTGGTGGCCTAAAACGCGCCAAATAACTGCTCAAAATATGTTTACAAAAATACTGTAACGACTCTGCGTCGGTTCTTTTCGATTATTGAGCAAATACGACAGTAAAAAGACGGATCTTTAGTTAACAAAATCTCCAACTTTATTTATCAATTAATTAAAACAACTTCCGATTTTAATTACAATAAACTCCATGGTCCTCTTCAATTTATGTACGAAAAACTTCAATTTCCACGCCGCAGAAAAACGCGCCACCATAATGGAGTAGATCACCAAATGTAAAATGTCAGAAAGTAGAGATGGAAAAATAAGTTTTAAGAACTTCAGAGAAATATTATCCAGACCTACCGAATTAGAATTGATTGGTTGAAAGATAATTTGGAGCTCCTCATATGTTATTGAACGAAAAGAGAAACAACGTTCTACCTCCGGCAAATCAATATCTGACCGGTAAAGAAGAGAGACATTATTTGGTTCAACGAAAGTTTTGTTGATGACATTGAGCTCAGTTTCACTAAGGAAAGGAGTTTCCGCTTTGTCGTTGAGCACACCCGTATTTCTGATTTATCGCCCAAGATCCTTTGATGAGTTTACTGCACTAAATGTTTTGTCACCGTAAGCCAGTTTGGCTTTTCGTATCATCGCCTTAAATTTATTCCTCCATGAGCGAAAGATATTCCAATTTTCACCAGCTACATCTCTAAGGAATTCGCGGTGGACTAAGTCTAGCATAGTCCTTGTATGCAATATTTCAGAAGTCAGAAGAATAGTAGTCACTTTATATGGCCGACCTTTTTATACGGCAGAAATTTATCCATGAGTAGGAGAACTAACTCTTTTAGAAAATCAGGCTAAGCGTAGATATCAGTAGACGAGTAGGACGGGAAGAAATTTTTAGAGGTTATATGTAACAACAAACTTTCCAGATCAATCTTGTCATAGTCAGGAAGACGTTTAAAAGAAGTGACAAAATTATGAACGCATCTCTCATCATGCCTTGGATCCAAATTTGATTATGAGTCTTGACCACCGGGTTATCACACTCATCATAAAAAAATCGATATATGAACTCAAACAAACATTAGACTTATTTGAAGCCTTCAATAAAACAGATGAAGAAGCATGGTGCGTACGACAATTGTTAGAAATTATGGCGAGTCCAAGCCTGTCACCAAGGCTATTGCAAGTGGTCTGTGAATGAGGAGACAAAATTGACAATTAAATCACTCATAACAACAGTGAATACTTAGTAGCAATTTCAGCAGAAAGATCCCCTGAAATTTTTGAAAAATTTACGTATCTGGGATTTAATTAGAAAAGTGTATAGTGCACCCCTATTATGTGTAAGGAAAATTATCTTCTATGTTTATTGCTACCTTTGAGGTAAAGTTCAATTTTGTTACTGTTGGTTACAGGTAATAGGGAAAACGAATCAGGATTTGCTATGCTGGTTGGAGACATGTAATAATTATTACCCGAGAGTGGTGTTGAAATATAATCATCGTATATCTGCTTCATCAGAGAGTTTGGGTGGAATTGAAGTTTATTTATTCTGTTCATGAACATGTTGATTGCATATTGGATAATTGGTATAATATTCGAGTTTTCATATATTACTTTGTTCGGAAAGTATTTTTTGTTATTCCTTCTAAATTTTAATGTACAACTTCTCAGAATCTTTCTTTCAAAGATTTGAAATTCTTCTGAAACTGTGGGACTTATAGTGAACCAGACGGGGAAGACATATGTTAAGATGGGTCTAATCAAGGTTTTATACATGATTAATTTGGTGCCAGAGCGAGATTCAACATTTCTTGAGGACATTAATGGTTTGAGTAAGGATAGAGCATATTTGGCCTTGTTAAGACACATTCTGGCATGTGGATTGTAGGGAAGCATATTTTGGAGGTTGACCCCCAGATATTTGATGGTTTTAGAAGGTGTTAGTTCTCTATTTTCAATCGTGATAGAAAGATATTTACTTTCCTTGACATCTAGATGATGACCTTTACCACTGGCGTTTCTGAAACAGATTAGTTTACATTTATGTGCATTTATATTGATGCCCCACGTTTTGTAAAAGTTTGATATCAAGATGTTTTTTGAGTTTATCAAGTGCCAAGTGTAGGCGTTCGTCTTGAGCCAGAAGTAATGTGTCGTCTGCGTAAAGTACTGCTTTTGAGCCTTCTGCTGAAGAAGTAGGAATACCGTGTATCGACAAGTTGAACAACCATGGACCCAATATCGACCCCTGCGCTGACACCAGAGTTAACGTTTATTAAGTTTGAGCGAGATTTGTTGATTTCGATAAACAGTTTTCTATTAGGAAACTTTTGACTATTTTAATAAGAAACGTATTGGCTTTCCAGAGCTAAAAAATTTGACCTTTGGGCCAAGTGAAGTCGAATGCTTTCTCTAGGCCCAGTGAGCATGCTACTGTGCATTTTTTGTTGTTAAGACCTTTAATGATTATATCTTGTAGGTAAAGAGAGCGTGTTCGGTAGAATGACTTTTTTTTAAAGCCAAATTGGAAAGGAAATTGGTCTAAATTCAATGAGGTTGCTTGCATTGTTTGATTTAGGAATTGGAAAAAGTTTCGCTATCTTCCATGTGGTGGGGAAATAACCATTGTTAATGCAGTTATTGAAAATAATTGTGAAGGTTTCAGAAATTTGTTTAGCTGATTTTTTAATTATGAAGTTTGATATTTTATCTGGGCCTGCCGATTTCTTATTATTCAATGTTTTGATTATAGCTTAGCTTCAATTTCGGATTTATTGCAGAAGATCTCGGGATTACCCGGGTTTGAAGCCAGGGTGTCCTGGGAAAAGCTTTCCAGATTAATGGGCGCTGCGTCAGCAAGATTATCCCACACAACGTTTGATTCACAGACGATCGAGTTATTAAATGTGGGTGTTTTTGCAGTGAATAGGTCTCCATAATAAGTTTCGAAAGCCTTGAGTTTGTCGTTTACGTTCGTATAGGTGTTGTTCTTGTCAGAGATGGGATCTATGCTTCTGAAATTTCTTACCTGTTAATCTATCGATTTCTTTAAAGGCTTGAGGAGATGGTTTAATAGAGCTCAATTTATTTCTAAAATTTTCATTTAGTTCCATTGAGATTCTGTTTCTCAAACATACGTTGAGGCAGTCGATTCTTGCTTTTAATTCCTGATATTCCGCGTTGACTCTGTTTAGATGTTTGTACTTTGTGGAAGATTCTTTTGAGTTTGCTTAACCATTCTTTTCTAAGGTTGATCATTTTCTTAGCCATTTCTGAGAGATTTGAGTATTTGAAATTTTTGGGGTTGATAATTTAGACATGGTTTCGGTTATTACCGTGCTTAGGGCTTCGATGTTCAAGTCGATTTCTAAATTGGTTAAGTTTCTATCCAAAGGGATTTTAGTGTTTGAAGCGGATAGTTCAAGGTCCGATCTGAAGAGGTTTTAGTCCGTTTCTTTGAAGGATTCTATATAGTTGGGATCGCACAGGAGTGGTTCGAAGAGTTTTAAGTTTATTTCTAAAATTATAGAAAAGTGATCTGATTGACCTAAGCCTGTTTCGCATGTAAAATTAGGCTGATTTCGGTTACTGTTGACTAAACAAGATAAAACGATAAAAAAAATCGATGAACGAAGAAGATCTTGGAAAAGTTGAACCCAATGGGTTAATTATTTCGTACTCAATCCAATCCATAGTCTCAAGAGTGGATGCTAAATGAATTCCGTTAAGATTTTTAAAGCTATCTCTCCACATCGGATGTCTGGCGTTTGTTTAAGCAAGTGTGTTTAATTTAATTGTTAGTTTTGCGCCCAGGTTACCGGGAAAATATATTGCTCTAAGAGTAAGGTTTTATTACTTTGGGATTCTTCAGTGAAGTTGATTTCTATTAGTGTACATGATATAGAGTCGCTTATGAAAGGGATTGTTTTGAACTTCACATTATCTCTGAGGAAAATAGCCGTACCGTTTATACTATCGTTTCTTATTGTTTTGAAATTGTCAACATGGAATCTGTGTTTTTCGTTTAGATGAGTTTTTCAAATTAATGCTGCAAAGGGAGCAGTGTCTTTTAAAAATGCATGAAATTGAAGTCTTTTGTGATTATAGATTAAGGAATTAACGTTCTGTGCGATCACTCGGATGCAGGCAGACATAGAATGACTAACGTTGAGTGATTGTCATCACAAATTGGAGAAATGAAGCTGCTTTATGTGCTTCATCTTTGATATTTTTGTAAGCAGGCCTGAATTTATTAATTTTTGAAATCCTAGGTCACCCAGGGACATATTAAAAAGATTGTAGGATTCGTTCATGAATTTAGTTGAAGACCATGCTGGTAGGGATTGGTTCGTTGTTGCAGGGCTCCCGCTGAATCCATTTTTTCCATTTTTTCCATTTTTTTTGGTTCTTTCCATTTTTTCCGTCATTTTTCCATTTTTTCCATTTTTTTAAACATTTTTTAAAAATATATATACACATTTTTATATTAATTTAAAAACTTTTCCATCGTTATTCATCAACTATTTTTATATATAATGCAAATTCAGGGAAATAGTAGGAGAATATGTGAGCAAATAATTAATTTATCGATATAAACCTCGATAACCTTTTCGTCGATCAATTAATAGTTTTAGTAATTAAACCCAAGTAACTAAGGAAAAAGTAATTTGAATTATGCAATTCAAATATTTTGAAATTCGAATATGTTCAACTTTTGTGAGAGCAAAACTCCATTTCTCTTCTATATGAAGCGATGCTATTTGACGTTGAAATTTCATCATCATTTATCAGATCTACATAAGTTAGACATTGTTGTTTTTATTCAATTTTCAATTTTAGTGTATATTGTTTAGTTTGAAGTTTGCTCTACGAACACATATTTTACTGTTTTCCATACTCTACTGATCTACGAGTTTGGACGACAATCTCCAACTAATTGAGATGGGCACTAAACCAATTTATATTCTAGATTTTATTTGAATGGATATTTCTGTTTATATAAAAGACATTAGCTGTATTTCATGAAACCGTGTGATCCGGATTCGCATAAGTTTTACATGTAAAATGAGATCCAACTTTGTTTTTGGATCTCAGTTTACATGTAAAACTTAAGCGGATCCGGATCACACTGTTTCATGAAATGCAGCTAATGTTTATGTACATTAATATGGTAATTAAAAGTTATAAACATAGTTTTAATTCTAATATAGATGTCCATGTAACATTATCTTTGTTTACAAGTTAACAGAATAATAATTAAATTTTAAGCACTTTTGGTGCTTTTTTTAGATGCTGTCGTTTTGAAAGTGAAGGAAAATGAAAATTGTTTGTTTGCTCTGTCCAGCACCAGCAGCCAAATTCTGTAATTGTGAAGCGGTGAAATGATAAGTTTTTTAATGAAAAGAAACGAAGAAATTTTTATCACTTCACCACTTCACAGTTACAGAATTTGACTGCAGTTTTGTTAATTTTGCCTTAATATATAAAGAGCAAAAGCCGCTACCGAAACGTTGGCATCCAAAAACACCGACAAAGTCGACAAAAAGTACCTTATTTATTATAAAAAAACGCTGAAAGCTTAAATTAAAATATTGTTCTGTTAACCTGCAGACAAATGTAATTTTGCATGGACATTTATATTAGAATAGGGTTGGGTTGCCAACTACTACAAAACATAAACCCGAATAAATCTAATGCAAACCCGAAGATTTCATTAAATATCATAAATTTCGATAAACAATCTCAAAGTATTTATAAAATATGGACTTAAAACCTCCTACTCCGATATATCAAAAACTTTGGTCTGTGGGAAGGCCGAAGGGTTTGGTATAGTGATTGATGAAGACTGAAATCTCTGTCGTTTTCAATTTTCCCTAAAACATTTCAATGGCATACAGACGGACATTTTTGTTTGCCCAGTTAGACTGGTTATGATCCAAAACGTTGAGAAATGCTTGTACACTTGTTGAGAAATAATTGTACACATCCCCAACCTCAATTTTTTTGAAGTACCTTTTCTTTTCTCAACAAACGAATCTTTGTGGCCTTTGTTGTGTTACTCTATTTCTTCCTTCTGGTTTTGGTATTTGTTATTTCTCCTATTAATCTGTTTATTTAGCCATTATTTAGCTTCGTTCTCCAACTTCGTAATCGATATCATTAACATCCTTAGTATCTCAAAAAACTTTCTTGGCATCCAATACGATCTCAACCAAAACAAACCTCATTTACTTGAGCTAGGTGAAACACAAGTTTCAAATATCAATAATGTACGATTCGGCTGTAAAAATCATTCTCCGGAGCTTGCATTTTTAAACACCGTGTTGTAATGATATACATATATACACAAGGATTTTAAACATACAAAGCTCCCCCAGTATGAAACAAGTAGTATTTCTGTATTCTGCTTTATCTGTCTTAAAGTCATCGCAAATAAACATGACATCTATTTGTGTTATTTACACCGTAGTTATCCTTACCACCATAATCACCCCATTGGACGCGTTTAATTCTCTTAAAGACACAATTGATAACATCTTCATCACTGCACCTAATCCAGTCCTCACGGAGAAATAGGGTGTAGCAATTCATGACTTTGGTGAGTCTCATAACATTTCCCTTGATATATCCAAGGCATTTGATAGTTTGGCATCGGCTCTTATCAACAAATTAATTTTATTTTTAGTCTTTTTATTCCAGAGATCTCTTAGTAGTTGGTGTTGTTTCAGATAATTTCTCAATTCAAGCCTGCATTAATCAGGGTTCGGTTCTTTCGCCACCCCTTTTTCTGATCTTTTTTAACGGTTTGTTATCTAGCACCATAAACCCAATATATAGCTCTTCCGAAGTTCTATCTAACATTCATATATTAAGAGAATGAAGAAGAAAAGAAGAAACAGCCATCTAGTCTAACTGATAATTATACTCGTAGAAAAATGGTTCAACCCTTGGATCTTAAATCAATTCTGGACTAAAATCTAGATCTTGAATCAATCGGAGCTGGTGTATACTGAACCTTATGACATTTAATTCTAGTTTTGTCCTATAAAACGTCACTCTACAGCTCCTGTTTTGAAAAGTTTTCCAGACTAGCATTATTAAACTCACCTGCACTTAACTATTTCGTATTAATATAAACCACAAACGAAAATGGCATGATCACATTTATTCTGTGGCGAAATTAGAGTCCCAACGACTTGGCTTCGTACGGTGTAGTCAAATTTTTGTCTCCATCTGAAATAACTACGATGTATAAAGAACGACCAATCCACGAATTCTACCCCAATTTATGGGTTGCAGTATACCAGAAACATCTAAATTTTGTCGACAGAGTTCATTTTGTCGACAGAGTTCAGAACCAATAGGTGAATATAAAAACATTCGTTTATTGGGTGTCACAGTTTCAAATGACCTACTCTGGAACGATCATGTAATGGCGATGGCAAAAAGCGCGTCTAAAAAACTCGGCCTCCTAAATAGATGCAAAAAATTTTTCACTCCATACCAATTGCTCCATGTTTATAAGTCCTATATTCGTCCCTGTATGGAGTACTGCTGTCAAGTTTGGGGTGCTGCCTCTGTTTCCATCTTGGCCCTCTTGGACTCTGTTCAAAAGCGAGCTATACGAATTGTAGGTGATCGAACTTTGACATCAAAACTTGATTCCCTACAACATCGTCGCACTGTTGCTGACCTCGTTGTTTTTACAAATATCGTCATCAGCAGTGCTCAGATGAAATCAGCGGCATCATGCCTCAAACTTATTCTTACCCCCGTTCCACTCGGCAATCGGCTGCCGCAACCAGTGAAACGGTAAAGATCCCGCGCTGTCATACTGGCAGATCGCAGAGAGACTTCTTTGTCCGAACTGCGTACAAATGGAATAGTTTGCCGGAACACTTAGTCTCAGGTGGCTTCAACCCACAGACGTTTAAAAAAAGCGTTAATCTACACCTCAGAACGCCAGTTGTTGTGGGACCCAGGTCTAGACCTAGGTCTTAAAAGGCATTTATGTGTTGTTGTGACACATATTCTAAACCCTATTACACAACACATTTTATTAAAAAAAAAAAAAAAAAAAAAAAATAGGCGTGTTGAAGCCGATCATACAAGAGTTGTTGGAGCATTTACATTATACTACGCTATGCTCTAAAGAAATTAATCACTTAATGCCTCCATTACGTAGATCTTCACGAGCCACAAGCCAATCTTGGCATTCTTATAAGCATACCTTAGAGGTCTCATATGTGGAAACATCTATTTATACCAATTCCTTCTTTTCTCATTTCGTATACTGGTGGAATCGATTAACGAAAAATGTTTTCAAAATGGCATCAATTACAACTATACTACATGATTATATAATATGAACAATTATTAAATCCAAATAACAGAAGTGGTTCAAGTGTTAACACGCTTTCCTTTTAACACAAAACACCTGCGTTCGATTTACGGCGAAGGTTTGGGAAACATAAAATGGATCTTAGTATTTTTCTAATTATTTAATTAATTAAAAAATTATCCATGAGGTTTGCAATACTATTGCACATACAATAATATGTTATTGTAATTCGGCGACCACTAAATGTGCCGAATGCAACCACTAAATGTGTAAATGAGAACAAAATGTGCAAAGAAATGTATTTTAAAAAGCTTCCGTAATATATTTCCATATGCTTCCTAGTGGAGTACGGTTCATGATGATGATGGTAAACCAGACTTACAGTTATTACTTTCACTTCGTATAATATGCAGGTGTGAAACTGCAAGCTAGTAAACTCCGAACTGTGTGAAGTCCAAGACGATAGAAAGCCTACGTGTTATATTGATCAACTTATGCTAGATTTAAATAAATTATTCATAATTAAAAACATAAATTTTCACCAGAAAAATACTAAAAAGAATATCGTTCCTATTAGGAACAGTTTATAAATAAAAAGTTTATAATTGTATGCCACTTGTCGTGACCTAAATTATTCACAAGTGCGCTTTGTCCAACACGATGAAATTTTTTTTAAAAGACTGTGTTACATTGTGGTATTTGATCTTTGTAATTAGCGTTTCTATGATGAAGACAATGTTTTCTGTCAGTGAAATTGAACGAGAATTAAAACTAACTAAATTCCAAGGTACCGGTACAATGATATATAGAATTAATAATTATATCGAACTGAATCGACTCAATTCAAAAAATATATTTTGCTGTATCTTATTTGCATGAGAGTCTAAAGCAGCAAATTGATATTGTAAGAATGATGGTATATAGAATGGTGATAAAAACAAATCACGAACGATTACCTGTTTAATATCAATCTTTCGAAACTTTCATATTATGTATTCCATGAACCAATACTTGGATTCAAGTTTCGATGAACGGAACTAATGTTAACTTAAAATCTATTTGACATCTAAAGGTGGACTTAGCACATGATTCGAGTAATAAAGAAATTCTGAATCTGGGCAGCTGCGGCTTATAGGTAAATTTAGTAATGCATTTAACGCTGGAGTTAAAGCAACGAATTGATCTGTGGTTGAATTTGTATGATCTGATTCGCTTATAATTTATTTGCTTACTTTCAATGCTCCTAATCGAAAAGCCGATGAAAAATATTATATATTAAAAATATTAAAATATTCCTCACGAAACTTTGTTCAAAATGGATGAACAAGCCTCTTTACTCTCACCTGGTTTTAAGAAATATGTTAATGAAGTTACCAAATCTAAAAATTTAGTTTCTGAAATACTTAAAGATGAATTATTGGATTAAAAATTATCTGTTTTTATATTGTTTACTTATGAGATGCAATGCAACTATTTTGTACTCAGATTCAATCAAATAATCTTTTAGTTACATTTCTTCATAAAAATAATTTAACAATTCATTTTATTTCAATTTTAAAAACAATATGTACGAGTATCGTTCAATCTGAAATTTTCGAGTCAAGGTTTTTGTTATATTAACGATTAAAAGTGTTAACAAATGAATAAATGTACACTTTTATTAATTTTTCTATCAATTATAAAATACCGTAGTTTAAACATTTTCTGAAAAAATTAAAAACCGAGTCTGGATAACCTGAAAAAACAGGGATTTTTTTTACCGTAATATTCTAAGATACCCTATGTATTACACATTTTAAATTGTTTGTTTTCCATTTTTTTCCATTTTTTCCATTTTTTTAGCGAAAAATTTCCATTTTTTCCATTTTTTTCAATCTGACTTTAAAACGGGAGCCCTGTTGTTGGGATTATTAGATGTATTTATATTCGTATTTGTCGCTTGAGCGTACGATCTCGATGGTGGTACAAGGTTGTTAATAGAGAAGTTAACGAATTGTTTCCTATTATCAATGGTTTCCCTTATCTTTATTTTATACGCTTCCCGTCTTGATTTCAATTTGACATATTCTTCACAACCTCTGTAGCTAGCTGGGTGGCCTTCTTTATGGCAGTTTACGCATACCGCAGGAATGTCGTTTATATTATTCTTGTTTCTTTTACACTAGTCTGGTCCATGGTCATCACCGCATTCGCAATATTTTATTTTTAGTAAGTCCGATAAGTCTTGTTCAGATTCAAAGTGGAATGTGAACATCTTTATTGAAACCCAAGTAACTCATTTGATACATGCGAAATGTGATCATACTTTTGTAATAAATACACAAACCTGACACATGCATTGAAGGCAAGCTTAAGTTTGTATGAACAGTTATAGTTCAACTTGCAAAATTAACGAATGGAATAGGTGTTGTCGTGTTTTAAGGGGTAGATACCAAGCATATTTCCACACGCGACGTAGAATAGAATATACTGTTGCGCAAACTTTATTGATATGATCTTCCCAACGCAAATTATGATTCATAATAATGCCTAAATTTCTTACCTTTTGGATAAAATTAATGAAACAACCATTTATATGAACAAGTGGAACTAAATCCGTATCTGATTGATTGTGAGTTATTAACATTGCTTGCGTTTTTTTCTCGTTCAGGTTTAGACTATTAAATGTAGACCACTCGTAAATTGCCTTAAGGTCTTGGTTCAACTTGCTAATTTCTTGATCTGCTTCTTTCTGGTAAAATGGAAAATATATTTGAAAATCATCAGCATATATGTGATATGAGACATATTTCAGAACAAATGGCAAATCGTTGATAAATAATGAGAACAGCAATGGACCTAAAATAGAGCCTTGAGGCACACCCGTTTTAACATCAGTAGTATAGGAATAACTATTGTTGGAAAACAAACATTGAGTTCTGTTTGAAAGGTATGACTTAAGCAATTTGATGGCAGTAGAGGAGAAATTAAAATATGTGTGTAATTTTTGAATGAGGAGTTCGTGCAAAACACTATCACCGCGGGATTTTATTGATGACTTCTTCGAGTTCTAGGAAGAACAGGTCTTTAATATCATCTGCTTTATCTTCAGTAGGTGCATGAACATTGACGATCGTTACATTGAATTTTTGCGTGCGGATTCTCAGTGTGCATAACCGCATATTAATTAGGCAGAAGTCGATAACATGCTGATTCACGCGACGGTGTATAAGAAAGCCAACTCCAAATTCTCCTCCGTTTTGATGACCGCAATAATACAGAGTGTATCCTTTCGCTGTTTCATGGATTCGACTACCTGGCCATCTTAGTTCTTGTAATGCCACTATATCCAGTGTGTAGCTCTCGACTTGTTGGGTGAGTTTTAGGAGATCTCCTGGTCTTCTAAGGCTTAGCACGTTCCAGGTTCCCATTTTTAAATCGTAGTCCGGGTACAGTTTCCGAGGTCGTTCCAATAATGATTCCGAGATATTCCGAGGCCTGTGTACAGAATTCATGACAATAATTTTTTTACGGAAATGGGGTGTTAGCCCTTCGCCCAACCCAAATTTTCGTGAATGGGTTCGTTCTGCATCTTAAGGTTACCAGAAACAACCTTTTTACACGTTTATATAGCGAGCCGCTTGATCCAAGTCACCCGCTGCAAGCCGCCCCTAACATGGAAAACAGACGCTTGAGTTGAATTGGTTTTATGGCGCCAATGACTCGCCATGGTGCAGAATCATTGAGTATAAGCAGTATTTACTCTGCCCCTCTCAACTACACCAACATAATTCTGTTAGCGTTACCCAGGTAGCACGGCGTGGACGTAGAGTTTCGGATTTTCGCTACCCGTATAAATAAACCTTCGCGTATTTGCTCGTCACCAATACTAATTGAAATACCGTTGGAAAACTCAATAATCAGTATAGTTAGCTGTATTTTTTTACAATTTAAATCGAACAAATTTTGACTCCCCAATCGTCAACTTTTTTAGGTCCTCATTTACAATCGCAGCTCCGAGCGGGATTTAATCGTTTATGTATTGTACTTTTGAAGATAGGGGACGAATGATTTGTGGAGTGTAATAGTGGGGTTAAACAGCTCTTTGATATAGAGTGAACTGAATCTAGATTTGGACAACAAACAGAACCATGGGTGCTCCAGCGTTCATTAATTAAGACTGAAAAGAAAATCTACCTACGTTGAAAAGTTGCAGAATTGCCAATATTCTACAAATACATTTTGGTTGCGTATTCTTCTAAGGAAGTCAAATCAATGCCCACCTCTTCGCTGTTCTTATAATTAAATCAAGAACAGTAGTGACTTTTTCAAGAGTTTCGCCTCTTTGGATTTCTTTACCATTTTGGGTTTTTTATGACAATGTGTATTCCCAGATTAAGGTTAATTTCCATAAATTCCTTAAAACAAATATAAATCGTTTACAAAAACCTCAGTTAACATGGTATCTTCGGATATTCAGAAACGTTAATTTATAATTTATTGTTTCACAAACATTACTAACTTTGTATAAAGAAAGCAAATGGAAACCGAATTATATCGGTCAGAAAAATTTGAATTAACTTATCGATTGCGGAATTAAAGTCATATGCAACGAGTTTATCGATTAAGTTGGAAAACCAGATTCGATCAAATGATTTTGCAATGTCTAATGCGATAACGTAGTTTCCCCACCTTTTGCAAACTGTTTTTGGTCACACCGTCAATAATAGGTGAGATGGAAGATTTGATACCAAAATTTAAAAACTAATTGCACTGTAAATACTTACATGTGGGAAGAAACGGAAAATTATTGTTAGGGAGCTATTCTATTCTGAATTTGGTACTGGTGATCTTGTTAGTTGATGCATTAAAGCAACCGTAATGATATTAGTCGCTGAGAAAAACTCACTCTGTATAGCAATAGAAGAAGTTATAAAAGCAATCTCAACACGCGGTTTCAGAGTTGGTCACTTCAATGGACAGACATAGGTTTCACCAAATTATAATGTTTAAAATCGAATACACTACGTGCTCGAATCGGAGCTTTACTTTTCTGGCATTTTGGAGGTGATTATAGTTTCTTGTATGCATCAAAATTAAGTTACATTTTTTAATCAAAGCCATCTAATAGCAAAACAACAAGAACATCTGAACAACCAAATCATTAAGTAAACCTTTTAGCTAAAGAAATATACCAAACCATATAACGTACACACTGAACAAATCAAAAACTGTTTGAACATATTCCTTAAGTTCGCCAATTAATATGTGAAAAATGTGATATCAGCCAACCCGGCAACTAATCTCCTGATGGTGATTTTGTTGTGCGTCATAATTGCGATTGTTTTTTTTTTTTGGAAGGTTTTTGGCTAGTAAGACGTCGGTTGGCAAAAGTCCCCTTTACCAAATTAAAAACTACTAAATTCATCATTGTCAAAACATTTTATTTAAGCAAAACCTATCCCAACCGTAGTAGTAAGTCACCACGTGCTCAGTGGTGATGAAATCATCGTCAATGATAGGAGAGATAGCAAATTTGGTACCACATTTAAAGAACTAATTATTTTATCACAAATTGACACAGTTGAAAGGTTTGCCACTTTTGCTCTGTCAATTTCTGGGTATTGGGAGTAATTTATTGAATTTTAATTATGAATCTAAATTTTATATATGTAATTTACTTTTTTGTAAACTTCAATTTGTAAAATTGTGAATGTAATTTACGTTTGTTTCTAAAGAGCTAATTTTTCCACCTAAAAAACAAATATTTTTGCTGTGGTTTCATTATTGAAAAAAACGAACTTTGTAAAACCGAATTGAATGGTTTAAGTAAACATTTACCTAGTCACTATAAAAACTATGACGATCGAAAAAGAAACATTGGGAAATAATTAGGCGAGGAGCATTGGTGTACATTTTTGAAAAGTGAAACATTTGGTCGGATTTGGAAACTCTAGTTTTTAGTAAACACTTTTGACAACTGGCGTTACTAAAAAGTGGTTAGAATTGTCCATATTTTCTAATGCCTATATATACATTTGTTGGAATTAACATACATAAATGGCTCGCAAAGTGCACATAAAAAGTCCCTTATGTGTAGTTAATAAAATGTCTTGTATGTGCCACAACAACACATAAAATCTTTTGAGACTTTGGTCCCACAACAGGCGTGCGTCCTAAAGTGTTGATGGGTGCAAACCATTTTTTAAAGAATTGATACGAAACAATAAATCATATCACATTTAAAATATGAAATAGGCCAATATTTATTTCTTGATAGGATAGAGGCAGTAAAATTAAATAAGAGATAAAACGTTTTTTTTTTTCAATTTGGAGGAACAAAACTAAAATGGAGTGCCCAATAATCCAGTTAGTGGCATATTACTTGATCATGGGACGCACTGTCTTCCCCAACCAACCAACACATAAACCAACATTTAAAGCAACACATAAAGTAATAATATGATTTACACCAACACATAAAGTAATTTGAAGGCTCGTTTCTTCAAGCAATCAATAACGTGCCATTATCAAGGAACATCCGTTAGCTAAAATTGATTATGCTATTAGTGACTGAATATAATTCATCCGCCAGTACCCCTAGCTCCTAAGATACCACCTTCGGTAGTGATATCTTACTGCTATTGCCAAAGGTATGTGATGTCTCAGGTTCACTTATACGTTAATCAGGTCTTTTTACAAAATTATTTGTTTTATTTTTTAAAAAAGTCATGGAAAATTCAAGTTTTTGTTCTGGAAAGTCATGAAATTTTGTTTTGAAAAATAAGTGGACACCATTTACACGTTTGGTTTGTTTAATTTTCGCCATCTTTTTCGATGAGTCCGCCAATTTTATACAATTTTGACAGCTGTCTAGAATCACATATTATTTTGCCTCTTTATTTGACGGCAGGCTAGAGTCACGTTCACGATTAAGCTTGTTATGAACTACGTTGTATGGCATGGTTGCCAACACGATCGATGCACACGAAAACCATCTGTCGCAATAGCAGTGTTAGTAGGCAGTGGCGTAGTGCTTAAACCATGTTTCAAAGACACCTAAGATCCAGACAATTATTTTTAGGAAAGAATCTGAACTCTTCTAATTTGGAAGAGTTGAGTCTAGGGTTCAAGCTCTGTGCAATGAAATGGCCAATTTTGAGCAGATCCTTGTGACCGCCTAAGAAATTAGAAATACTACTTCCGGGACCTATTGGCTGAGCAAATCGACCTGACATGCAAGAAACGTGATGGGAGAGAAAGACAAGAACCACAAGTGCAAATTAATTTATTTAATTTTTTCTTTGTCCGTACATCGTACAAATGGAATGCTTTACCCGAATCAATAGTCTCGAGTGCCTTTAATCCATAAAAATTTAAAAAATGCGTAAAAAATTTCAAAAAACTATGTTTTGATTGTATAAATGTTTTTCTTGTAGATTTTAAAAATAATTCTACAATTTTGAATCAAATGGAAAATTTACGCACGTCTCTGGGAAGAAATTTTGGTTTCATAGAGATTGGAAAATTGGTGGTGGTAATCGGTTGTTTGAAATTTGTTCGTTTAAAAATACTACACTTTAACAAATTAAAATGCACAGTTATTTATTGGGTATTTTTTAGATCCATTAACCTCAAGTAAGTAAGGAAGTAATTGGACTTTTTTCAATTCAAAGGTATGGTTGGAAATTTCTCAGAAAAAAACTCCACTTTTCATTTTTCGTGTTTCGGATGAATTCGAACCTTCCTCTTCAGTGGTCCTTGTTCGAATCCTTAGGCAAACACGCATGCACAGTTATTATTATTGTTACACTTTATCCAAAAAATGGTAAAACCAATTAAATAAATCAAACTAAAATATTTAACTTTTTTTAGACGAAAAAAAAGTAAAAAAGTTTCTAGTAAATTTTATTGTAAAAAAGTGATTCTTTTACACTTTTTTACAATAAAATTTACTGATGCCAAAATTCAAAATCGACATGATATTATACCCCGTTTCGTCTAAAGAAAGTTATTGAAAATTTGCAGTGAAGCACGAAGAAAATGGGACATTTTTTAAATGTAACAACATGGTACACAACGGCCTGGAGATGAGATCCACTGAATTGGAGACGCTTGTGACCCTTTTCCTCTTAGCGATGACGTTCCGCTTCAAGCCATTAGTCATTTTCATTTTGTTTTTGTTATAGTTTGTTTTATTTTTATCCATCTTTGTCCCTACGTGTATCACGAGAAAATAAATATCGCCCAAGTCAGAGTCCTGATAATTTGGCGAGACAGCTTACACTTGGAGGCCTTCTGGAATCCTAATGGCTCTGCCCAGGCCTTATTTATTCAAATGGGCCCCTAGGAAAGTCGACTCCATTAATCTCGTCCTTTTGATAGTCTCAATGTTGATTGCCAGGCAGCAGGATCGTTCTTTAACGACACACGGAAACCCGCAAGCGACTAGCAGAAGATTTAATTCTGTTGCTTATTAAGGTTTATTTTTTTTAGTGGTCTGCAAGTTTGATCAAAAATTGAGATATTTGAAAACCACTTTACTTAATAAAATATGGCTCATATACGGCACAAAAAAAATCGCACAAAAATTGATTTCAGTGAACAGCAATTATTTGTTAGTGACAAGAATCTGCTTAAATTTCCTCTTGAGAATGTTGGACTTCTCGGTGTTTGAATAATTTTCGACATCTTGATTTTCGTTTGCGTAACATCTTGACTGGACTCTCATCGTTCAACTCATTCAACTTTTTTTTTGTTAATTTTATCATTTTCAATACTGTCTTGCTGTGCCAACAAGTTTATTAATAATTTGTATTTTCTTTTATTTACAGCCTGTGATGTCAGTAAACTGGGAAGTACATTTTAGCTTTAAAGTTCATGGTAGAGGTAAAGATTTATTTGGTGATGGTTTAGCAATATGGTACGCAAGAGATCGTATGGAAATGGGACCGGTTTTCGGTAGTAAAGATTTCTTTGTTGGTATGGCAATAATATTAGATACATATAGTAATCATAATGGACCACATAATCATCAGCATCCGTATATAAGTGCTATGATAAATAACGGATCGTTACACTATGACCATGATCGTGATGGAACGCATACACAGCTAGCGGGATGTGAAGCAAAGTTTCGTAATGTTGATTACGACACGATTGTTAGTATTCGTTATGAAAATGAAATTTTAATTGTTTCAACGGATATCGAGAATAAAGGTCGATGGAAACAATGTTTTATGGTTGAAGGTGTTCAATTGCCAACCGGATATTATTTGGGTGCATCAGCAACAACTGGTGATTTATCAGATAATCATGATATTCAATATGTCAAATATTATGATTTGGATGTTAACTATGATGTACGTACGAATATATTTTTGTTTATTTTTTTGTAAAATTACGATTTTTTTTTCTTATTTCCAGGCAAAATTATCATACGAACGTCAAACAATTATACCAAATGCTGCCACCTTTGAACAACCTCGTAAACGTTCCGAAGATGTTAAGGCCGGATGGTCTAATTTAAAAATTTTCTTTGTCATTTTACTTGGAATGTTATTTGCTGTTGCTGCTGCCGTTATTGGTATTATGTTTTATCAAAAACATAAAGAAAATTCTCGAAAACGTTTTTATTAATAATAAAAACAAAAATAAGTTTAATGTATCATGTATGTGTATGTAACAACTAACCTAACTGTCGAACTCTAAGATTATTTTTTACTCTTTTTTTTTTTATTTTTAAAAATGGGATCATATATTTCGAACACACACAAAAAATTAGACTTCTATTATTATCTATTCCTTTTGCCTTTGATTTCATGGTACTTTTGTGTATATAAGTTGTGTGTGAAAGAATGATAAATAAATATAAAACCAAAATATATAATAAATTAATTTTAAATAAAGTAATATTTATTGTATATGACTGATGAAAAAAAAAAAAAATAACGAAAACAAATTTTAATATTTAAAATTAAACAACAAAGAAAAAATTTAAATACATATTTGTTTTTGTGATAACAAAATCAACATAGAAATTATTGGTAAATATATTTTTAAAAAGAAATCGATTATATTTATATTATTTGTTAGATGAGAATGAGATTATAACAAAGAATGTTTTGTGTTAAAGAAATAAGGATCACAGATTGTTAACGAAAACTAGTAGCGTTGACCAATAATAACAAACAAACCGGATAAATTGTATGGAAAGTTTGCAAATTACAACCAAGTCTAATTGACAAACTTAGCCGAAGATAACCCGCACAGTTACTCAAAGGGAACAAATGAAACTTAAAACCAGAAAAGTTGAACAATGATACCGAAATAACTCGCAAACCTCAAAAAAAAAAAAAATTAATAAGGAAATTTATTTTCTTTTTTTGTCAAAAAAATAATTCTATAAATTTATTTCAGTTAACTTGTTTCATTTACTGAAACTTTCCTTACACATTAAAAATTCTATTATTATCAGTTTTCAATTTACTATAAATAATTAATTAAAATATTATATAACAGCAAAAAATACATTAAATTAACAAAACTAAAAAAAAAAAACAAAATTAACTTACTTAAATGTAAGCAACGGATTAAATAAAACATTTAACAAATATTTAATTCCTCTTGACAAATCCCATTCGTGGATTAATTTTAAAACCATCAGCTATTCGCGTTGTTGGTAAGTCGTTTTCATTGCAAGCGATACAACCGATTGCTATTATATCAATGATTGGACGATTTTTTCCTAAACGTATACCATTTTGTTTATGACTGCTCGGTTCATTTTTTAAGTAACCCTTGAACCATATCCGATCGGATTGATTTAAACGTAATGTAAAGTTACCAAAATTATCGGATGCTTTTAATACTATTTCTGCTGATTTTTTTAGTAAACCAGAATTTTGCATACGAACTGTTATTTCGTAGTCGTAACTGTAAAAAAATTAAAGGTAATTAAAAATATGTAATGCGTAAAACAAAAAAAAATATTAGCCGTGTTCGAGTTGACTGAAGGAATTGATTTAACTGAAAAATTGTATGCAATTGTTGTTGTTTTTTTCAGTTATTTCAGTTAAATCGAACGCACCTATTGGCGACGAGGGAAGTTTGTTTGTTTTAAATTAAAATAAATTAACGTGTAAAACAGTTTATGTAATTTGGGAATTGAGTAATTTGTTTTATAACTTACAAAAAGAATATGTGGGTGGGTGGGTGGGTACACCTGTATCCACTCCACACTATAACCACGTGGAGGTTTTGATGAAACTGGTAGTGGTACATCGTCTGATCAATATGGAACAAATGTTTACTTTTATAAATGTTTCATTCTTTAGTGCCAGCTACTAGACAATCCAGATACGATATGCTTTTCAGGACAACCTCCAAACAACCAATAAGAAGCTTTTAATCAAATAATTCTACGGTGGAATTTCGTTCCCTGTGGTTCGATATCTGACGAGTGATCAGTCTGATCTGTGGTTAACTGTGAAAACAACCCACTATTATTAGTCGGTCTTCCTTAGCACTGTTTGTTCACCAGAAAATATGGTACACTAAAAAGATAGATGGAACTCCATAGGGAATAAAATAACCATCGGTTCTAATTTCAGGATGCGTGCGTGCTCTAGAAAAAATTACTCAGAACGGACCGCTCAAAAAATTAATTCCCCGAGCTAAAAGCTCTAAAACAAGAGTTTAAACGAAAGATCTTTCTTAAGCGTAAAAACGCTATGACCATGCAGGATGAGATAATGATGAGAGAGAGAAAAGCCTACCCTCAGCGTTAAAATCAAACCCGGATAGGAATTTTTTTTAGAAGATTCTGCCGTAATCAATACTTAGACCAGTGTACTACTTTCGAATAATTCCCGAGAAATAATAAAGTAGTCTATGGAATTATGATCTTCAAAAATAATACTAACCATTTCTATCGATTCTTTTTTCCGAAGAGATACTACAACAAAGATTAAAGATGTATAGTATGTGGTCCTTACATCTATCAGATGAGGGACAATGAAAAGTCACGACAAGTCGCTGCTGAAGAAATTCAATTAACTCGTAGCACCAGATCCACTCTAACGTAATTAAGATCCGGTTGGCACATCTTATGGAACTATATGAATAGAATTGACCCTGCAACTATTGAGGACATGCCACGTGATGTAGGCAATATATTAAAATGTTCAGAAAACCCAACCGACCTGACGAAGGAAGTTTTTTCCCAAGGACAGTTACAGAGTTTTTGAATTTAAATATGGAGCCGGAAGATTGACATCTCACCTGTCACTACAACAACAACGATTGAGGACTTATTTATATTTTGAAGATCGAAGCCTTAACCTTTCACCAGAGGGTTAAATGGGTTAAATTTAAGGACAATAAGGGAAAACGTTTTGACTAGATTTCTGCTGTGGCAATACAAAGTTTAAGAGGTCTCAAAAGAATAATATTAACAAAAATGATTGCACGCCGCTACCAAAGTGTTCACTCTTTTAGAACTTATATTAAGAGAATAGTTCGGTCGCCAAGCTGTGACCTTGAAATATGGTACAACTTAAATTTCTGACTGATTCTAGTACGATTTGATGTACTGAAACATAACATGTGTAACTTTAAGTATCAAAGTTCATGGGGTCAAAAAAAATAACAACCCATTTTATGGCGAATAAAAAGGAGTCGGTCTACGTCTACCGAAATAAAATATTGGTAGTTTTATAAATGTTCATTATGTTTTATTTTATTTATTTTTTTTGCTCCTGAGTAAACTTGAGCATCCATAAATGGTGAGCATGTTGTCCGTCATAGCTCCGGATGGAATAACATAAGAACAGAAATTCTAATTGAAACAAAAATTATGCGCTTTGGTAAAAGTCGTGGTGGGATAAAAGGGATAACATTGCAACCAAACACCGTGAAGAAGTGGACACTTGCATGACACATTGCATGTTTGTTTTCAGCTATCTAAACATGTACAAGATATGGTAGATGGTGAAGCATGAATTAAATGTGAAGAAGAAAAAAAACTTAAAACATGTAATTCCAGACCACCCTTGTTTTTTTAGTATACATGGTGACCGTATTGGAAACACGGTACTAAATTTGAATTGATGCGTTATGTATCTGAGAATACCAACGAAAAAAATTTGAGGAATCACTGCAGAAAAGGTTTGTTTTTTTGAGACAGGAAGATGTCACTTTTTCTAATGACAAGAAAAATATGTTGGTACAACAAACGAGTGTCTATAACACAATAAGGCTATCTATGCACGTCCCCTACAATTATGAATTTTCACCAGTCCCGTCATCACTATGTGCATGAAAGTAAGTACATGAATCTCACCTCCTAGAAATCACAATTAATTAAATATCATAGTCAATTACGAGTGCAAATATTCTCAAGGGGAAATTTTTAAATGCATTGTTAACAAATACTTCTGCTCTTTTGTGACATGTTCATACCCCAAAGGTTGGCACCATACAACCTTATATTGATAATTAAATTGTGGTAATTATGAAGCTTGTTGCCGAACAGGACCCATTCCTTCTATTTTATAGGTACTTCGAGTACAGTTCAAAGAGTGCAACGTGATCAAACAATACTTAACTATCGTTTTTTTATATATATTGTTACGAGTACAGAAAAATTAAGACGATTACAGAAAGATCTAGACGATTACGGTCACTTCCCAGAAAATAAAATCAACAAAACACAACAGAAAATGAATGAAATGAATATTGTTGTTGTTGTCTCTTCTTAGAAATAGGGTCAACATAAACGATTTTATGAATCAAATCAACATAACGTAAAATAATCGAATATTCTAATATTTTCTCAAGGTTTCTGGAAAGTGATGTCGAATTATCTAGAAGTATTGCAGAAGGTATATAAGAAAATTACCTATTGTAGTTTTTAATTAGTTTTATTTTAGACCTGCGACAGTAAAGTGAGATTAAATGTAAAATTAGTTTATTTTAAACCTGCGATTGTGAAGTTAAAATTATAAAAGTGATCTTTAAATTAGTGAATAAAGTTATAAGTATTATTGAATAGAAATAATTTGTGTATTATTTTGAACGTTGAGTTACTGGAAATTTCTACAATAAACCGTTGGAGTTTCTGAAGCTGTTGGAAGAATATTCTAGTTAGGAATATTGTTTGCTGTATTGTTTTCCTATTGTTGTGGAACAATTAAGTTGTTGAATACTTAATAAAGCCTGGTGTTTGTGCTTACTAATCAGTGATCGAACTCAGAAGAGATTGGGAATTGCGTTTATCGAATTGTGAGTTAGGCCAATTCGAAGGAAGGTTGGAAAAACGTAACATTGGTGACATCGGCGGATTAGTTAGCTGTTAATAATGGTTTTATTAAGTGATTTGAAGGTTCTTGAGTTAAAGAAAGAACTAGAACAACGTGGATTGGCAACAACCGGCAACAAAACTGAATTAATGCTACGGCTTCGACAAGGTATGGAAGCCAATGGAATGGACGTGGAAAGTTACCAGTTTGGAATTGTTACAACAAATACTGATTCAGTTGATGAGGACAAAAGTTTTGTTGCGGAAACAACATCTTCATTGCCACCTGCAAATAGTGATTTTACACAGTTAATGGCTATGATGCAACAAATAAATTTGAATATGAATCAGCAATTGGCTGCCGTAAATGCCAATATGAATCAAAAACTGGATGTTGTAAGTTCCAATGTGAATCAAAGCTTGGCTGCTAATAAGGAAGAAATTAGTTGTAACATCAATCAACAAATGGCTGCTACCAAGGAAGAAATTAGTTGTAACATCAATCAACAAATGGCTGCTACTAAGGAAGAAATTAGTCTCAACATCAATCAGCAGTTAGAAGCAATAAACACAAACATTGCTATGAGTCGCGATGAAGTCAAACAAATTATGGATGAGAAACTTCTACAAATGTCAACGGTATTCGATGGAAAAGTCGAGAAGATTCAAAACGAAATCCAAGAATTAGAACAAAAAGTGCTTGACGAAAACAAAAAGGTACTTTCCAAAGTTGATGATTTAGAAAAGAGGTTGCAGGATGTTGAGACGACTAAAGTTACTTCCCAGGTGGTGCAGCAAGTAACTAATATTAAATTGAAACCACCATCGTATGACGGAACCACATCTTTCGGCATCTTTAAGTTCCAGTTTGAGACAGCAGCAGACCAGAATGTTTGGAACGCAGAAAATCGTCTTGCTGCATTGATAGTTGCTCTAAAGGGGGACGCAGCTGAAGCATTACAGGCGGTGCCGGAAAATGACCGAAAAAGCTATGCTGAAGTAATGAATGCATTGGAACGAAAATATGGCAGCGACCATAAAAAGGAATTATACAGGATTGAGCTAAAAGGTCGCTTGCAACGAAATGGTGAATCTCTACAGGATTATTCCTCGGCTGTAGAGCGGCTTGTTCATTTAGCACACTCAAATACACCACCATATTTCATGGAGAAGATGAAGATCGAGGCGTTTACTGATGGTATTCGTGATCCGGAAACAAGGAAAGCTGTAATGTTGTCGCCAAAACCAACATTCGCAGAAACCATTGCTTATGCCTTAACAAATGAAACTGCACAAGCAATTATAAAGCCATCGATTAAAATACGCCGGGTTGAGTTGGCTGATGACAACGATTACAAGCCCAGAGCAAGAGAAAGCATTCGAAGTGACAGAATACGATGCTGGTTATGTGGCAAGTTGGGCCATATTTCGAGAGAATGTCGAGATGTTAGAAGGAAACGAGCAAGATCAGCATCGCCTATGCAGAGACGTCAAGCAGAAGAACGGGTGCAGCAAGCTAGGGAAGACGATAGAGCAGCACCGCATCAGTTAAACTACAACGAGTCAGCCTAAAGGGGCATAAGCTGGCTCCCACAACCGATTGCCCCATAACCTTCATCCATGTTTCGAGATTGACAAGGGGAGGTGACAGCCTTACTGTTAGGGCTAATATTGATGGAAAAAGTTGTGTCATCACGTTAGATACGGGAGCAACAAATACAATTGTCCGCACTGATATTGTGAAAGGGAAACTAAAACCAGCAGGGAGATACCGGATGCAGACAGCTACTGGCGAAAGTGCAAGTATTAAAGGAAAGAAAGTGGTCAACTTTGAAATAGGGAATACTCACTTTCAACATGAAGTGGTGGTAGCTGACATTGTGGATGAAGTCATCCTGGGCATGGACTTCATGAGGCCAAATGGATTCGTTATTGATGCTGGCAAAGGAGTACTCACTTACGGAAATGTTGAGTTGCCACTCCAATTTAATGGTGAAGATTCGAATTGTGTTCGTCGAATAATATTAGATCACAGGGAAAAGCTGCCACCCCAATCAGAAACAATCATTTGGGGAAAATTGGAAGGAGGTTCTGGGTCACCCAGGTTGTGGGTTGTAGAAGCCAACAAAGAACATCAAAATTTTAAAGAAGTCGTTATAGGGAAAACTTTAGTTAGATCGGATGCTGATTACAAAATACCAGTAAGAGTTTTAAATCTGTCAGATACGCAGAAAACAATGAAAAAAGGATCAATCATAGGACAATGTGAAGAGGTAGCTAAAATAATAAAGTGCGAGCAGAAAAACATCAATAGCTCGGTCAACACAAAACAACAAAAAGCAGAAATGGAACAACTTGTGCAGAAATGGACAGAAGGACTTTCAGAAGAGCAGAAGAAAGCAGCACGTCAATTGTTGGAGCGGCACAAGTCTGTATTCTGTAGTACACCTGAAGGGAATGGCAGAACCAATATGGTAAAACATCGTATTGACACCGGAGCAGAAAAGCCGATACGCCAGGCACCAAGGAGATTACCATTAGCTAAAAGAGAGGAAGCTGATAAAATGGTAAGAGATATGAAAGAAGCTGGTGTAATTGAGCCTTCAGACAGTCCCTGGAGCTCACCTGTGGTGTTAGTTGGCAAGAAAGATGGGAGCTTGAGATTTTGTGTTGACTACAGGAAACTAAACATAGTTACGAAGAAGGATAGCTACCCATTGCCTAGGATTGATGATACACTGGATACATTATCGGGCTCAAAATTGTTTTCAACATTGGATCTGCAGAGTGGTTACTGGCAGGTTGAAGTTGCGGATGAAGATCGGGAGAAAACAGCGTTCAGTGTAGGGAATGGACTATGGCAATTTAATGTCATGCCATTTGGTTTATGCAACGCTCCCGCAACTTTCGAGAGATTAATGGAGCGGGTACTTAAGGGCTTGCACTGGAAAACATGCCTTGTATATTTGGATGACATCATCGTCATGGGCAAAGACTTTGATGACCACTTGAGGAACTTGGCGGAGGTACTAGAAAGATTACAAGCAGCAGGTTTAAAGTTAAGTCCCAAAAAGTGTTCACTTTTCAAGGAAGAAGTAAAATATTTGGGACACAAGGTTACGGCAATGGGAATTCATACAGATTCTGACAAGATTGCAGCAGTTATGAACTGGCCACGACCGAAAAACCTACATGAACTACGAAGCTTCCTTGGATTGTGCACATATTACAGACGGTTTGTGCCAGGATTCGCCAACGTTGCCAAAAGTCTGCATGAGTTAACAAGAAAAGATAAGGCATTTGAATGGAATGAACCTCAGGAACAAGCATTTGTGGAGCTCCGAAGGAGATTGTGTACGGCTCCAATTCTATCCTATCCTATACCAAATGTTCAGTTTATTTTGGATACTGATGCCAGTAATGAAGGTATAGGAGGAGTATTGTCACAGAAAATAGATGGTCAGGAAAAGGTGATAGCTTATTTCTCCAAAATGTTATCAAAGCCGGAGCGAAATTATTGTGTTACCCGGAAGGAGTTATTGGCCATTATGGAATGCGTCAAACATTTTCATAAATACTTGTATGGTCAGAAATTTCATCTCAGAACTGACCATGGTGCGTTAAGATGGTTACTCCAGTTCAAAAATCCAGAGGGACAAGTAGCACGTTGGATCGAACGGTTGCAGGCGTACGATTTGGACATTGAACATCGAAAGGGTACTGCACATGGGAACGCTGATGCATTATCGAGACGACCCTGTCAAGTTGAATGCAAGCATTGCAGTCGTCAAGAAAATAAGGAGAACATCATCGATGTACGATTACTACAAGTGCTACCTGACGATGAGTGGACTCCTGAAGCCATAAAGCGAGATCAATTAGAAGATCCAGATCTTGCACCCATCATTGAGTTCAAGGAAAAGGGTTGCAAACCAGTATGGGGAGAAATTTCTGATAAAACTCCAACTTTGAAGGCGTACTGGGCGCAATGGGACAGTCTCCAGTTAGAGAATGGATGTTTAAAGAGAGTATGGGAAAGCTCAGATGGCAAGATAAAGCAATCCCTTACAGTGGTACCAAAAGCGAAAATAGAAGCAGTACTTAAGGAGTATCACGAAGGAACGAGTGGAGGTCACCTTGGGATCAATAAGACTCTTGCAAAAATACGACAACGGTTTTACTGGTCAGGGACTCGGCAATCAATTGTGGAGTGGTGTCAAAAATGCGATAAATGTGCGGCGGTGAAAGGACCCGCACGCAGAAGTCATGGAAAAATGAAGCAATACAGTGTAGGTGCTCCATTTGAAAGGATCGCAATGGATGTAGCGGGACCATTTCCAACAACTGATAATCAGAATAAATATGTGCTTGTGATCATGGACTACTTCAGTAAGTGGCCGGAAGTGTGAGCGATTCCCAACCAGGAAGCAACCACAATCGCTGAAGCTGTGATAAATAATTGGATTAGCCGCTATGGAGTTCCTATGGAGATCCACACCAATCAGGGACGGAACTTTGAGTCAGCTGTATTCCAGGAAATTTGTCAAATGCTGGGGATTAACAAAACGAGGACGACAGCTTCACATCCACAGTCAGATGGGATGGTTGAGAGATTCAATGCTACTTTGGAGGAATTTCTAGCAAAAGTGGTCAATAAGAATCAACGTAACTGGGGTCAACACATTCCTTTATTTTTGATGGCATACAGATCAGCAGCTCATGATACCACGACCATGACACCAGCTCAAACTATTTTTGGAAGTGATTTAAGACTTCCTGGTGACCTCAAATTTGAAGCGGTAGCATCAACATCATTGTCTGCGCAAGAATACGTCAACCGAATCCGGGAGAACCTTGAGGATATTCACAAGCTTGTTCGGCAGAAGTTACAACTGACCAGTGATAGAATGAAAGCCCGATATGATATACGATCTAATAATAAAGGTTTTGAAGAAGGACAATTAGTATGGCTACACAACCCACAACGAAAACGAGGGTTATCACCGAAATTGCAAGCTGCATGGGAAGGACCTTACAACATTATAACCAAGTTGAATGACGTAGTTTATAGAATTAGGAAAGGCCATCGAGGCAAAGCGAAAGTCGTACATTTGGAAAGATTGGCCTTATACAAGGGAGAGCTAGATCCTGTTCGGGACGAACAGGCTTAAGTGGAGGGTAATGTTACGAGTACAGAAAAATTAAGACGATTACAGAAAGATCTAGACGATTACGGTCACTTCCCAGAAAATAAAATCAACAAAACACAACAGAAAATGAATGAAATGAATATTGTTGTTGTTGTCTCTTCTTAGAAATAGGGTCAACATAAACGATTTTATGAATCAAATCAACATAACGTAAAATAATCGAATATTCTAATATTTTCTCAAGGTTTCTGGAAAGTGATGTCGAATTATCTAGAAGTATTGCAGAAGGTATATAAGAAAATTACCTATTGTAGTTTTTAATTAGTTTTATTTTAGACCTGCGACAGTAAAGTGAGATTAAATGTAAAATTAGTTTATTTTAAACCTGCGATTGTGAAGTTAAAATTATAAAAGTGATCTTTAAATTAGTGAATAAAGTTATAAGTATTATTGAATAGAAATAATTTGTGTATTATTTTGAACGTTGAGTTACTGGAAATTTCTACAATAAACCGTTGGAGTTTCTGAAGCTGTTGGAAGAATATTCTAGTTAGGAATATTGTTTGCTGTATTGTTTTCCTATTGTTGTGGAACAATTAAGTTGTTGAATACTTAATAAAGCCTGGTGTTTGTGCTTACTAATCAGTGATCGAACTCAGAAGAGATTGGGAATTGCGTTTATCGAATTGTGAGTTAAGCCAATTCGAAGGAAGGTTGGAAAAACGTAACAATATATATGTCGGTTATGCAAAGTATCGAAATTATTGTCATTATTATCGATTTTTACATAACCGAGGATGCTGAGTTCAATGGTGATGGTAAAAATGTTGACCGGACTCAGGGTAGTTCAATAAGGGGTGGGGGTTGGGGGTCGGTTATAAAAAATATCGAAATTATCCTCATCATTATCAATTTTAACATAATCGGGGATGCTGCGTTCAATTATGATAGTAAAATTGGGGCCGGACTCAGAGTAGTCCAATAATAAGTGGAGGTTCCGGTCGGTTACACAAAGTATGTTGTAGTTGTAGCGACAGTTTTGGTGCTAATCCTCCGGCTCCATGTCCAGGTTCAGGAACTCTGCTACTGCCATTGGGCGGTACCACAAATCTTCCTTCGTCAAGTTGGTTACATTTCCAGGACAACTAAATAGGTGGTCTACATCATGTGGCGTGCCCTCACATGGGCACGGGACACTTGTCAATAGTTTCAGAATCAATTCTACTCATGTAGTTGTTTAGGATGCGTGACCAACCGGATCTAAGTTGAGCTAGGATGGATCTAGTGCTACGGGGCTTCTCAAGATGGACGGGTCTACGCGCCAGAAGCACTCGGAACACAATTCCGACCAAGGACCATCACAACAATTTCGACGGAAGGTGCAAATCCGACACTCCATTTTTTTTGGTAAAGAAGCAGCTGTCACTGGCCTCACTGCTTCAAATACTCCTCGTTATGGCTGGTATTGAAACAAATCCGGGACCAACTAAAACATGGCACTGTACAATATGTAAAAACATCTTAAGGGCAAATACAACATCTATTCAGTGTAATACCTGCAAAGAATGGTGCCACCTCAAGAACTGCTCAGATCTTGTCACACATAAGCAATGGACCAAGAACTACATCAAGTCAAAATACCAACACGAGTTACACAAAGTATCGAAATTATTGTCATTTGTCACCGAGAATCAAATATAGTTAAATGGGAGGGGACACGTTATTTATCTTCGTTAAAAATTTAACTGTTAAAAGATAGTGGGTAGAAGAAGAAGAAATTTCGGAAAAAGGAGTTATCGTATAAATTCTTAAAATTTTAATAAAAACAAAAAAAAAATCGTATTTGCTGTTAGTTCAGTGCAAGAAAAATAGCTTTATTAGTTGAAATCCTGAAAAAATATCAAGTTAGTTTTTCTTTACTCTGTAAGAATTTGTTTTTTATCAAATTATTCTACTTATTAAATTAAATTCTGTTATTGCATTTTGCGAGATATACTAAACGTAAGTCGAAACATAAAAATATATTTCTGCAAATCCGTTGAATTAAATAAAAATTGTTTGTTTAAATAAATATAGGTTTTAAAAGCCGCACTCATGGAAAAAATCAAGCATTTATAATTAAGCGACTCATAAAACAGAAAAGTTTCTCTGCACCAATAACATTCTTTTAAAACGTTTACTTAGAGTTGCTAACGCAACATTTTGAAATATTACATCAGTCTTATACAACAAAATCCATGTCAACGTCAACAACCATACAAACTAGCTTCTGCAAATTGTGCTCCAATAAAGATAATGATGAAATGGTACAATGCGACAATTGTAATTTATGGTACCATTTCATATGTGTAGGTGTGGGACCAGATGTAGCAGAGAAATGTAGCATTGGAAATGTGATGATTGTCAGAATATGGAAAACGTTAACAATGCCAACCCTACAAAATCCAAAAGAAGTCCATCACGTCAATCATTTAAATCATTGAAATCAAATTCCAAAGCAGGTAGTACAGATCGTGGTTTGGAGTTAAAACAATTGGAAGAAGAATTTGCTGTGGAAGAACAACTGTTTTCTCTACAACAAAAACAATTAGAACTTCTTGCTAGTAGGAAACAATATATAAAAAGAAAATACGAGTTGTTAAAAACTGATGGTTCAGAATATGGTGATGATGGACAAAGCCAAAGCACAGCGCACGATACCGTCAGATCTCGAGTACAGAACTGGATAGAATGTGTAAATAACAACAATGAGGTTCTACATAATGAAGAACCTGGTGTTAACTTAGACAATGAAAATCCTAAAGCTAATGTGCCAGTCAATCGATAGTCAATGAACCAATGAGTAAATCAATTCTTAAAATAAATCGTCCACATGGTGATATGCTGTTTTTATCAATTCGTGTACCTGATATTTCTCTATTAAACGTCAGTTCAAATTCAAACCACAACGATCAAAAATTGAAAAGTGATATGGAACATGAGCACAATCCACAAACGTCCGTGATGAATAGTTCCACAATGGCAACTTGGGCTGCAAGGCAGGCAATTTCGAAAGAACTTCCAATATTTAGTGGGCAACCAGAGGATTGGCCCATGTTCATTAGCAATTATGAAGAATCAACTAAAGTTTGCAACTTTTCGAATAACGAAAACCTGATACGACTACAAAAAGCACTCCGAGGTCAAGCGTATGATGCAGTGCGTAGCAGATTATTATTGCCGGCGAATGTTCCGGACGTTATACGAACGCTTCAAAGGTTATATGGTCGCCCGGACCTCATCATTCATTCAGTCTTACAAAAACTACGAACCTTACCTGCTATCAACATGTCCAAATTAGAGACTTTAATCAAATTTTCGTTATCAGTTGGGGATCTATGCGCAACTATGGAAGCGTCCGGCTTAAAGTCACATTTGAATGATCCAACGTTGCTTCAGGAATTCTTGACCAGATTACCTAGTGAATTAAAGTTAAGCTGGTCGATTCATAAGAAATCACTTAGTGAGGTAAATTTATCTAAATTTAATGAATGGCTGGATGTAATAGCTGAAGCTGCGAGCGACGTCTCTACTCCAACTGCATTGTCAAGTTTACGGTTGTAGATTTTACCATCATAAACTACTGCATAATAATTCAAGTGATGCTGCATTAGATCAACAAGCAGGGCCAGTGAATGTTGACAACCCACATAACACACACAATTTTAATTATCAGTCAGTGTTATTCCGAATAATTCCAGTTACCATTCATGGAAATCATAACACTCTCACCACCTTCGCATTTTTAGATGAAGGTTCATCATTAACATAAATCGATGAAAGTATTGCAAATGAACTAAATCTTAATGGTGTTCCAGACCCATTGTGTCTTAAATGGACTGGTGATAATTATAGAACTGAGTCGAATTCAAAACGTATCACTATAAAAGTCTCTGGTGTTGGTTCATTAACCGAACAGTATCCATTAAATGCACGCACCGTACAACAACTAAAATTACCAACACAAACAATTATATTATCAGATTTGTCACAAAAATATCCGCATTTAAAAGGCATTCCAATACAATCATACAATGAAGCAGTGCCAAGAATATTGATCGGACTGGATAATGCAAATTTAGCATTACCGCTTAAATTTAAAGAAGGATCAAAAAAACCAACCAATAGCTACTAAAACTCGTCTAGACTGGACAACTCATGTCCCTCACGATAATTATAATCCAAATCAAACGGTGTTCTATCACAACGTTCATGAGTGCTCCTGCGAGAACAACCGTGATGAAGAACTTCATGAATTAGTGAAACAAAATTACGCTTTAGAAAGTATAGGGAAACAACAAACGATTGAAATTGTCGAATCGTCTGAGATACAACGAGCAAGAGAAATTTTATCGTCCTCAACCGTACGTGTCAATGGGCGATTTGAAACCAGCTTACTTTGGAAATACGACAACGTGACACTTCCTGAAAGTTACTCAATGGCCAAAAAGCGCTTGGAATGTCTAGAACGTAAATTGAAGAATCAACCCAAATTATACAGCAATTTAGCATCACATATTCAAGAATATGTCCAGAAAGGTTACGCCCGAAAATTAAGCAAATCTGAACTTCAAGTCGACCATCCGAAAGTCTGGTATCTACCGATATTCCCTGTGGTAAATCCGAATAAACCAGAAAAGGTCAGAATTGTGTGGGACGCAGCGGCCAAAATTAACGGAATATCGTTGAATTCAATGTTGATGAGTGGACCTGATTTAACAACACCACTTATATCTGTTCTATTCAAATTTAGAGAAAAAAGAATTGCCATGTGTGCCGACATTAAGGAGATGTTCCACCAAATCTGAATAGTTGAAGCTGACCAGGACCAGGTTTCTTCTGCGTGAAAATGACTCAAAAGAACCAGAGGTTTACACAATGATGGTAATGACATTCGGCGCCACATGCTCCCCCAGCTGCGCTCAGTATGTTAAAAACAAAAATGCTGAAGAATTTAGAAACGAGTTTCCACGTGCCTCTCGAGCCATTCAAGAAAATCATTACGTGGATGACTATCTTGATAGCGTAGACTCCGAAGAAGAAGCCATACAATTAGCAAATCAAGTAAAGTATATACATTCCAGAGCTGGATTCACAATAAGAAACTGGATCTCCAATTCTGAACGCGTTTTAAGGTCACTCGGAGCAGATGCAAATACAGATAAAAAAAATTTGAACATAATCAATGAAATGAGTATAGAAAAGGTGCTTGGCATGTTCTGGAACCCCTCAACTGATACCTTTACGTTTTCATTAAGATACAACAAGGCAAACAAACATATTTTATCAGGTGAAAGTGTTCCTACTAAAAGAGAGGTCTTACGAACCCTGATGTCCATTTTTGATCCACTTGGGTTAATAGCAAATTTTTTAATATACGTAAAGATTCTTTTGCAAGAAATTTGGAGATCACAAGTCGAGTGGGACGAACGTATTACAGATTCACAATATAAAAAATGGTTAGAATGGATTAAAGTTTTACCAACTGTACAAAATATAAATATACCACGATGTTACATATTAAACTACATCAGAAATAATCTACAGTTACACATATTTGTCGACGCTAGCGAATCTGCCTATGCAGCAGTGGTATATTTAAGAAGTGATGATGGTTCAACTGTTCAGTGCACTTTGATATCCGCGAAAACTCGTGTTGCACCATTAAAATTAACGTCTATTCCAAGGCTTGAGCTAGAAGGTGCTGTTTTAGGAACTAAATTAGCAGCATCCATATATAAGTCTCACACACTCAGTATTTCGAGGAAATTATTTTGGACGGACTCTAAAACAGTTCTTTGTTGGATAAGATCTGAACAAAGAACATACAAGCAATATATGGCATTTCGGGTCAGTGAAATTTTAGAAAATTCATCGATAAAAGAATGGCGATATGTCCCAACCAAATTGAATGTTGCAGATGAGGAAACGAAATGGGTTAAAACTCCCGAATTAATTTCTTCAAGCAGATGGTTTACGGGTTCGGAATTCTTATATTTAGATGAAAGCAGGTGGCCTACCGATTTAAAAGTAAATGTGTCAACAGATGAAGAAATAAGACATATACATCATCATTTCTGTCCACCATCGCTCATATCAATGGAAAAATTTTCTAGTTGGTTGAAGGTATTAAGGATTAAGAAAGATTAAAGCATTAAGAAATTCTAATTCAACCATTAATGGTCCGTTGTCATCAGAGGAACTTAAACGATCCGAAATATGTTTACATCGACAATCTCAAGGTGAGGTGTATGCTGATGAGATATTCACACTTAATAAAAATAAAGATCTACCATCAGAAAAGAGATTAAAATTAGAAAAAACCAGTCGTTTATACACACTCTCACCTTATCTTGACAACGATGGGGTTTTGCGGATTCAAGGCCGAATAGATGCTTCCAAAGAGGTCACATATGATACCAAGAGACCAGTTATTCTACCAAAAAAACCATCAAATCACAAAGCTCCTCATTAATTTCGATCATAACAAGTTTCATCATCATAATAATGAGACAGTTATCAATGAATTAAGACAGAAGTACTATATTCCAAATTTGCGTGTTGCTGTAAAAAAAGAGAAGCGTGTGTCAAGAATGTAAAAATCGATCGGCACAACCACAACCACCAGAAATGTCAGAGTTGCCGGCTGCTCGACTTGCCGCCTTCACTCGTCCATTTTCCTACTGTGGGATAGATTACTTTGGTCCGATGTTCGTAACTGTTGAAAGGATGACAGAGAAACGTTGGGGAGCACTTATAACTTGTTTAACAACTCGTGCTATACATATCGAAATCGCTCACACTCTTAGCACCGACTCCTGTATAATGTGTATAAGAAATTTTATGGCTAGACGTGGTGTACCATTAGAGATATACAGCGATAACGGAACGAACTTTACCGGTGCCGACAAAGAACTCAAAGAATTTCTACAACATGTAAAGCTGTTTGGCTGTTTGAAGAATTTTCCTCAGTCAACACAAAATGGATATTCATCCCACCAGCAGCTCCTCATATGGGGGGGAGCTGGGAACGGCTCGTACAATCGGTTAAAAGAACACTACAACATATACAAACTCAAAGAAACCCTAATGATGAATTACTTCGTAGTATGATGATGGAGGTCGAAAATATTGTAAACTCGAGACCATTAACTAATGTACCAATGGACGATGCTTCAGAGGAAGTTATCACTCCGAATCATTTCTTATTAGGATCCTCCAATGGTCTGTAACCGATTGGTTCATTTGATGATACAGGAATTGTGCTAAAAAATAACTGGATGACGTCACAACAGTTTTTAAACAAGTTCTGGAAAATTTGGGTGCAGAAGTATTTACCGAACCTAACACGTAGAACGAAGTGGTTTCACCCAGTTAAGCCAATTGAAGAAAATGATATAGTGGTGATCGTGGATGAGCACGCTCCGAGAAACTGTTGGCCTAAGGGTAGAGTCATAAAGGTTGTAAAGAGTAAGGATGGTCAGGTGAGACGTGCAGTAGTACTGACACAAAATGGAATGTATGAAAGACCAGCAGTAAAGTTAGCGGTCCTCGATGTGAGATCAGAAGTTGTGGGTAAACTGGATAATGTATCCAGTGTACCGAGGGGGAGTGTCACCGAGAACCAAATATAGTTAAATGGAAGGGGACACGTTATTTATCTTCGTTAAAAATTTAACTGTTAAAAGATAGTGGGTAGAAGAAGAAGAAATTTCGGAAAAAGGAGTTATCGTATAAATTCTTAAAATTTTAATAAAAACAAAATAAAAATCGTATTTGCTGTTAGTTCAGTGCAAGAAAAATAGCTTTATTAGTTGAAATCCTGAAAAAATATCAAGTTAGTTTTTCTTTACTCTGTAAGAATTTGTTTTTTATCAAATTATTCTACTTATTAAATTAAATTCTGTTATTGCATTTTGCGAGATATACTAAACGTAAGTCGAAACATAAAGATATATTTCTGCAAATTCGTTGAATTAAATAAAAATTGTTTGTTTAAATAAATATAGGTTTTAAAAGCCGCACTCATGGAAAAAATCAAGCATTTATAATTAAGCGACTCATAAAACAGAAAAGTTTTTCTGCACCAATAACATTCTTTTAAAACGTTTACTTAGAGTTGCTAACGCAACATTTTGAAATATTACATCAGTCTTATACAACAAAATCCATGTCGACGTCAACAACCATACAAACTAGCTTCTGCAAAATGTGCTTCAATAAAGATAATGATGAAATGGTACAATGCGACAATTGTAATTTATGGTACCATTTCATATGTAGGTGTAGGTATCGTACCTATTTCATATGTAGGTGTGGGACCAGATGTAGAAGAGAGAGATTGGAAATGTGATGATTGTCAGAATATGGAAAACGTTAACAATGCCAACCCTACAAAATCCAAAAGAAGTCCATCACGTCAATCATTTAAATCATTGAAATCAAATTCCAAAGCAGGTAGTACAGATCGTGGTTTGGAGTTAAAACAATTGGAAGAAGAATTTGCTGTGGAAGAACAACTGTTTTCTCTACAACAAAAACAATTAGAACTTCTTGCTAGTAGGAAACAATATATAAAAAGAAAATACGAGTTGTTAAAAACTGATGGTTCAGAATATGGTGATGATGGACAAAGCCAAAGCACAGCGCACGATACCGTCAGATCTCGAGTACAGAACTGGATAGAATGTGTAAATAACAACAATGAGGTTCTACATAATGAAGAACCTGGTGTTAACTTAGACAATGAAAATCCTAAAGCTAATGTGCCAGTCAATCGATAGTCAATGAACCAATGAGTAAATCAATTCTTAAAATAAATCGTCCACATGGTGATATGCTGTTTTTATCAATTCGTGTACCTGATATTTCTCTATTAAACGTCAGTTCAAATTCAAACCACAACGATCAAAAATTGAAAAGTGATATGGAACATGAGCACAATCCACAAACGTCCGTGATGAATAGTTCCACAATGGCAACTTGGGCTGCAAGGCAGGCAATTTCGAAAGAACTTCCAATATTTAGTGGGCAACCAGAGGATTGGCCCATGTTCATTAGCAATTATGAAGAATCAACTAAAGTTTGCAACTTTTCGAATAACGAAAACCTGATACGACTACAAAAAGCACTCCGAGGTCAAGCGTATGATGCAGTGCGTAGCAGATTATTATTGCCGGCGAATGTTCCGGACGTTATACGAACGCTTCAAAGGTTATATGGTCGCCCGGACCTCATCATTCATTCAGTCTTACAAAAACTACGAACCTTGCCTGCTATCAACATGTCCAAATTAGAGACTTTAATCAAATTTTCGTTATCAGTTGGGGATCTATGCGCAACTATGGAAGCGTCCGGCTTAAAGTAACATTTGAATGATCCAACGTTGCTTCAGGAATTCTTGACCAGATTACCTAGTGAATTAAAGTTAAGCTGGTCGATTCATAAGAAATCACTTAGTGAGGTAAATTTATCTAAATTTAATGAATGGCTGGATGTAATAGCTGAAGCTGCGAGCGACGTCTCTACTCCAACTGCATTGTGAAGTTTACGGTTGTAGATTTTACCATCATAAACTACTGCATAATAATTCAAGTGATGCTGCATTAGATCAACAAGCAGGGCCAGTGAATGTTGACAACCCACATAACACACACAATTTTAATTATCAGTCAGTGTTATTCCGAATAATTCCAGTTACCATTCATGGAAATCATAACACTCTCACCACCTTCGCATTTTTAGATGAAGGTTCATCATTAACATAAATCGATGAAAGTATTGCAAATGAACTAAATCTTAATGGTGTTCCAGACCCATTGTGTCTTAAATGGACTGGTGATAATTATAGAACTGAGTCGAATTCAAAACGTATCACTATAAAAGTCTCTCGTGTTAGTTCATTAACCGAACAGTATCCATTAAATACACGCACCGTACAACAACTAAAATTACCAACACAAACAATTATATTATCAGATTTGTCACAAAAATATCCGCATTTAAAAGGCATTCCAATACAATCATACAATGAAGCAGTGTCAAGAATATTGATCGGACTGGATAATGCAAATTTAGCATTACCGCTTAAATTTAAAGAAGGATCAAAAAAAAACAACCAATAGCTACTAAAACTCGTCTAGGCTGGACAATTCATGGCCCTCACGATAATTATAATCCAAATCAAACGGTGTTCTATCACAACGTTCATCAGTGGTCCTGCGAGAACAACCGTGATGAAGAACTTCATGAATTAGTGAAACAAAATTACGCTTTAGAAAGTATAGGGAAACAACAAACGATTGAAATTGTCGAATCGTCTGAGATACAACGAGCAAGAGAAATTTTATCGTCCTCAACCGTACGTGTCAATGGGCGATTTGAAACCAGCTTACTTTGGAAATACGACAACGTGACACTTCCTGAAAGTTACTCAATGGCCAAAAAGCGCTTGGAATGTCTAGAACGTAAATTGAAAAATCAACCCAAGTTATACAGCAATTTAGCATCACAGATTCAAGAATATGTCCAGAAAGGTTACGCCCGAAAATTAAGCAAATCTGAACTTCAAGTCGACCATCCGAAAGTTTGGTATCTAATATCTATCGATATTCCCTGTGGTAAATCCGAATAAACCAGAAAAGGTCAGAATTGTGTTGGACGCAGCGGCCAAAATTAACGGAATATCGTTGAATTTAATGTTGATGAGTGGACCTGATTTAACAACACCACTTATATCTGTTCTATTCAAATTTAGAGAAAAAAGAATTGCCATGTGTGCCGACATTAAGGAGATGTTCCACCAAATCCGAATAGTTGAAGCTGACCAGGACTCTCAACGGTTTCTTTGGCGTGAAAATGACTCAAAAGAACCAGAGGTTTACACAATGATGGTAATGACATTCGGCGCCACATGCTCCCCCAGCTGCGCTCAGTATGTTAAAAACAAAAATGCTGAAGAATTTAGAAACGAGTTTCCACGTGCCTCTCGAGCCATTCAAGAAAATCATTACGTGGATGACTATCTTGATAGCGTAGACTCCGAAGAAGAAGCCATACAATTAGCAAATCAAGTAAAGTATATACATTCCAGAGCTGGATTCACAATAAGAAACTGGATCTCCAATTCTGAACGCGTTTTAAGGTCACTCGGAGCAGATGCAAATACAGATAAAAAAAATTTGAACATAATCAATGAAATGAGTATAGAAAAGGTGCTTGGCATGTTCTGGAACCCCTCAACTGATACCTTTACGTTTTCATTAAGATACAACAAGGCAAACAAACATATTTTATCAGGTGAAAGTGTTCCTACTAAAAGAGAGGTCTTACGAACCCTGATGTCCATTTTTGATCCACTTGGGTTAATAGCAAATTTTTTAATATACGTAAAGATTCTTTTGCAAGAAATTTGGAGATCACAAGTCGAGTGGGACGAACGTATTACAGATTCACAATATAAAAAATGGTTAGAATGGATTAAAGTTTTACCAACTGTACAAAATATAAATATACCACGATGTTACATATTAAACTACATCAGAAATAATCTACAGTTACACATATTTGTCGACGCTAGCGAATCTGCCTATGCAGCAGTGGTATATTTAAGAAGTGATGATGGTTCAACTGTTCAGTGCACTTTGATATCCGCGAAAACTCGTGTTGCACCATTAAAATTAACGTCTATTCCAAGGCTTGAGCTAGAAGGTGCTGTTTTAGGAACTAAATTAGCAGCATCCATATATAAGTCTCACACACTCAGTATTTCGAGGAAATTATTTTGGACGGACTCTAAAACAGTTCTTTGTTGGATAAGATCTGAACAAAGAACATACAAGCAATATATGGCATTTCGGGTCAGTGAAATTTTAGAAAATTCATCGATAAAAGAATGGCGATATGTCCCAACCAAATTGAATGTTGCAGATGAGGAAACGAAATGGGTTAAAACTCCCGAATTAATTTCTTCAAGCAGATGGTTTACGGGTCCGGAATTCTTATATTTAGATGAAAGCAGGTGGCCTACCGATTTAAAAGTAAATGTGTCAACAGATGAAGAAATAAGACATATACATCATCATTTCTGTCCACCATCGCTCATATCAATGGAAAAATTTTCTAGTTGGTTGAAGGTATTAAGGATTAAGAAAGATTAAAGCATTAAGAAATTCTAATTCAACCATTAATGGTCCGTTGTCATCAGAGGAACTTAAACGATCCGAAATATGTTTACATCGACAATCTCAAGGTGAGGTGTATGCTGATGAGATATTCACACTTAATAAAAATAAAGATCTACCATCAGAAAAGAGATTAAAATTAGAAAAAACCAGTCGTTTATACACACTCTCACCTTATCTTGACAACGATGGGGTTTTGCGGATTCAAGGCCGAATAAATGCTTCCAAAGAGGTCACATATGATACCAAGAGACCAGTTATTCTACCAAAAAAACCATCAAATCACAAAGCTCCTCATTAATTTCGATCATAACAAGTTTCATCATCATAATAATGAGACAGTTATCAATGAATTAAGACAGAAGTACTATATTCCAAATTTGCGTGTTGCTGTAAAAAAAGAGAGAAGCATGTGTCAAGAATGTAAAAATCGATCGGCACAACCACAACCACCAGAAATGTCAGAGTTGCCGGCTGCTCGACTTGCCGCCTTCACTCGTCCATTTTCCTACTGTGGGATAGATTACTTTGGTCCGATGTTCGTAACTGTTGAAAGGATGACAGAGAAACGTTGGGGAGCACTTATAACTTGTTTAACAACTCGTGCTATACATATCGAAATCGCTCACACTCTTAGCACCGACTCCTGTATAATGTGTATAAGAAATTTTATGGCTAGACGTGGTGTACCATTAGAGATATACAGCGATAACGGAACGAACTTTACCGGTGCCGACAAAGAACTCAAAGAATTTCTACAACATGTAAACCAAAATCAGCTGTTTGAAGAATTTTCCTCAGTCAACAAAAAATGGATATTCATCCCACCAGCAGCTCCTCATATGGGGGAGAGCTGGGAACGGCTCGTACAATCGGTTAAAAGAACACTACCACATATACAAACTCAAAGAAACCCTAATGATGAATTGCTTCGTAGTATGATGATGGAGGTCGAAAATATTGTAAACTCGAGACCATTAACTAATGTACCAATGGACGATGCTTCAGAGGAAGTTATCACTCCGAATCATTTCTTATTAGGATCCTCCAATGGTCTGTAACCGATTGGTTCATTTGATGATACAGGAATTGTGCTAAAAAATAACTGGATGACGTCACAACAGTTTTTAAACAAGTTCTGGAAAATTTGGGTGCAGAAGTATTTACCGAACCTAACACGTAGAACGAAGTGGTTTCACCCAGTTAAGCCAATTGAAGAAAATGATATAGTGTAATAAGGGTAGAGTCATAAAGGTTGTAAAGAGTAAGGATGGTCAGGTGAGACGTGCAGTAGTACTGACACAAAATGGAATGTATGCAAGACCAGCAGTAAAGTTAGCGGTCCTCGATGTGAGATCAGAAGTTGTGGGTAAACTGGATAATGTATCCAGTGTACCGGGGGGGAGTGTCACCGAGAACCAAATATAGTTAAATGGGAGGGGACACGTTATTTATCTTCGTTAAAAATTTAACTGTTAAAAGATAGTGGGTAGAAGAAGAAGAAATTTCGGAAAAAGGAGTTATCGTATAAATTCTTAAAATTTTAATAAAAACAAAAAAAAATCGTATTTGCTGTTAGTTCAGTGCAAGAAAAATAGCTTTATTAGTTGAAATCCTGAAAAAATATCAAGTTAGTTTTTCTTTACTCTGTAAGAATTTGTTTTTTATCAAATTATTCTACTCATTAAATTAAATTCTGTTATTGTATTTTGCGAGATATACTAAACGTAAGTCGAAACATAAAGATATATTTCTGCAAATCCGTTGAATTAAATAAAAATTGTTTGTTTAAATAAATATAGGTTTTAAAAGCCGCACTCATGGAAAAAATCAAGCATTTATAATTAAGCGACTCATAAAACAGAAAAGTTTCTCTGCACCAATAGGATGCTGAGTTCAATGGTGATGGTAAAAATGTTGACCGGATTCAGGGTAGTTCAATAAGGGGTGAGGGTTGGGGGTCTGGTCATGAATAGTATCAAAATTGTCGTCATTAGTGTTTTTTTCAACATACTTGAGGACGCTGAATCCAACAGTGATGTTTAAATTGGGATAAAAAATATAAGGGTGTCACTAAAGGGTGGGAGTTGGGGGCTGAAAGCCGAAAATGTTCACATATATATTATGAGTATTGATTTTGGATAAATCAAGGGCACTGAATTCAATGGTGATTCTGAAATTAGTATTTGGGCTCTAGGAAAGAAACTAGAGGATAAGGGTTTGGGTCTAAAATTGGGGTAATGTTCAAATATACATAATAAATATTGGTTTTTCTATGAATCGAGGATGCTGAATCCAATGGCGATGTTGAAATGCAGAACCATGTAATAAAAAATTTGTACTATGAAAAACACTATGTAACAGGTCGTTCAATAAGTCCGTAGGATAAGTAAGAAAAAAACAACATTTTGACAAAACTCGATTTTTTTATTCAACATAGTTGCCTTCGAGGGCGATACAACGAGTATAGCGATTTTCCAACTTTTCTATACCACTTTTATAGTACGATTTCTCTTTCTCGTCAAAATAGGCCTCAGTTTCAGCGATTACTTCATCGTTGGACTTAAATTTCTTTCCAGCAAGCATTCTCTTGAGATCTGAAAACAGGAAAAAGTCGCTGGGGGCTAAATCTGGAGAATATGGTGGGTGGGTAAGCAATTCAAAGCCCAATTCATTCAATTTTGCCATCGTTTTCATCGATCTGTGACACGGTGCATTATCTTGGTGAAACAACACTTTTTTCTTTTGCAAATGTGGCCGTTTCTTTGCGATTTCAGCCTTCAATCGATCCAAAAGTTCACAGTAATACTCGCTGTTGATGGTGGTTCCTTTTTGGAGATAGTCGATGAACATTATTCCGTTCGTATCCCAAAATACAGACGCCATCACCTTACCGGGCGACTGTTGCGTCTTTGCTCGCTTTGGATTCGGTTCGTCGACTGCTGTCCACTCAGCTGACTGTCTTTTGGATTCTGGTGTGTAATTGCGAAGCCATGTCTCATCCATTGTCACATATCTACGATAGAATTCCCTTTTATTGCGGTTTAACAGTACCAAAGACTCCTCCGAAGCATCGATTCGTTGTTGTTTTTGGTCGACTGTGAGCTCACGCGGCACCCAATTTGCACAGAGCTTTCGCATACCCAAATGTTCATGTAAAATGGTAAAAACACTACCATCTGCTACCTTTACAATGTCAGCTATTTCGTGCACCTTCAATTTGCGATCGTTCATAACCAATTTGTGGATTTTTTTTATGTTTTCTAGAATAACAGCCTCATTTGGGCGTCCACTGCGTTCTGCATCTTTTGTGCTGGTACGACCACATTTAAATTCAGCCATCCACTTCTCTACCATTTGTCTCGATGGAGCAGAGTTTGGATAATGTTTATCAAGCCATTGTTTGGTTTCCGCTGTATTTTTTTTCATCAAAAAGCAATGCTTTATTAAAATTCGAAATTCACTTTTTTCCATTTTTTTTCAAAAACAAAAGTTGCTTCACACAAAATGCTATAACTCACGAATAAATAGTCAGATTGCTGTCAAATTTATACACGTATCGTTTGAAGGTTAGTACTAAATAAAAATCATATGGAAAAAATTCTAGTAACGCCATCTATGTGTCATCCTACGGACTTATTGAATGACCTAGTATTACAAATTGAACGAAAATGTTTTGCTATTTATTTCGGTAATTACTTGTTGATTGATTTCAAATTTCAATGATAATGCTATTCTATTTAAAAACTAATCAAGGAGTATTTCTTTTTTGGTTCGGGATCGAGTTCTACGTTTACTTTCGTTGTTTGTTATCGATTCTTTTAGTTCAATGAGTTGATTCTGTTAAGTTCTTTTATTTCTTCTGCATCTCTTTGTCGTTTCTGGAGGCTTGATTTATTCTCATTTAGCATTACATTTTCCATCTCCTGATCTTCTACGACATTTAGTCTTTTCATTTTTTTAACACGCTTGGATAAGTTTGTAGAATCTATTTCATATATTACTTGTTTTTCTTCTCTAAATTTAGAGATTTGCGTTATTAATAGTTTTTCAAGTTCAATTGAACATTTCAAAGATTTCATTGAAGAATTCGTTTCTGCTACATTTTCCTCGACTTCCATTTCTGACTTATTCGATAAAATTTCGTAAGTTTCGGTTTGAAATGATGTATTTTCTTGCTTCTGAAAATTTAGAGAATCGATAGAGAGTAAATCTAGTTCTTTCAATATTTTTTTTTCGATTATTTTGTGTTTCGTTCCGTATTCTCAATTCTTTCAAGAGATTTATTGATACATTTTCAAGTTCAATTGAACACTTCAAAGAGTTAATAGGACTTTTTTTTTGTAAACAAACATTTTTTGAATTATGTGATATTATGTTACTAGTTGTTGGAATTTGAGCTGGAATTTCATCTTCCAAAATTATTGGTAGTTTAGATAAACCATTATTTACTAGTACTTCCTGAATTTCTTGTAGTGTGTTTTCGATAGCTGTACAATCGTCTACTTCATCAGATAATTCATTCTCGATTTCCAAGTTTGTGGATATTGATTCTCTCGATTTTATCAACCGCTCTACTATTCCTTTTATTTGGTTGGATTTAAGATATTCGTTTATGTACTATGTATAATTTATGTACTATACCGTATGATTACGTTTTGACGTAGTTCGTAGCACTGATTCTGAAAAATTGTTTTGAATATTTTGTGTGTTTATTTACAAATGTGAAGTTTATAAAATAAAGAATAAATGACATTAAATATTTTATAAACAAATTTTTTTCCGTCTAGTTTACTCAATATGGTTTAAAGACGAAGTTCAATTATTTATACAAGAAAATGATGAGCACCCAAATTGATACAGTCTTATTTTTGTGGCATTTGTTTGTATATTTCATTAATAAAAATATAAGAAATATAAAGAATTTGCTATTTTAGTTTATTATTTTTCTTATTTAATAATTTTAAAATATTTTTCTGCCATGTTTCGACGATACATCAATTTGACGATATAATTCAACTAATATTTAAGAATAACTCACTTTTAAGGGGCTCCTTTGCTAAGTAACTCTAGCCTTAATGTATAATGTATATTTGAACATTTTTTTATTCTCCACCCCATCCTCTAGCTTCTGATTTTGCTCCTATGGTTGCTTGATTGCATATTCCAAGACCACCATTGGATTCAGTATCCTCGATTCATAGAAAAACCAATATTTATTATGTATATTTGAACATTTCCCTAACTTTAGACCCAAACTCTTATCCTCTAGTTTCTTGCCTGGACCCCAAATACTAATTTCAGCATCACCATTGCATTTAGTACCCTCAATTTCTCCAAAATCGGTACCCACAATATATTTTCGGCTTTCAGCCCAAACTTCCACCTTTAGTGACACCCTTTATTTTTGATCTCAATTTAAACATCACTGTTGGATTCAGCGTCCTCAAGTATGTTGAAATCAATAATAATGACGATAATTTTGATTCTATTCATGACCAGACCCCCAACCCCACCCCTTATTGAACTACCCTGAGTTCGGTCAACATTTTTACCATCACCATTGAACTCAACATCCTCGATTATGTAAAAATCGATAATAATGACAACAATTTCGATACTTTGTATAACCGACCCTCAGACCCCCCCCCCCCTATTATTGGCCTACCCTGAGTCCGACCCCAATTTTTATTATGACGATAATTTCGATATTTTTTATAACCGACTCCCTCACCTCCACCCTTTTATGACTACCCCGAGTCCGGCCCTTATTTTTATCATCATCATTGAACTCAGCATCCCCGATTATATTGAAATCGACACCAAACATGACATGCAAAAAAAATATTAACATGACATGCAAAAAACAGTTAACAATACTTCCATACCACTAAGAGCAGACACACCTCTCCTAAGTCGCAACAGTATATTGGCCCATTCATACAATAAAATACAACTAACAAACACGATTAAAAAGCAGCTATTACAATGGATGAAGTTTGCTGACAGGGTCAAGCTCTCAGATATAGCAGCAAAAGTTCACAACCTAGGAACCCAAGCAAGCTCTTTTTAGCAGTAAATTGTCTCACTAGCTGTAATACCACTTCAAAATTTTTTGAATTTGAAAATATAAAGCATTTAGGTTGAGTAGAATCATCAATGTTATCTAAGAAAATTCCTGCTAAAGTTAAGAACCTCCTTCCGACAACAGAGGAATTTGATCTCCATATAAAACGATGCCAGTTCCAAGCTTGTACTTGGAACGCAGTATCATCTCCGATCCTTCCACCTTTGAAGCCAGCTGATTAATGATGGACAAATAATAAAGCAACACACTCTGGTGCCCATTTAACTTCCATGTACCAAAGGGTTGGTACCACCAGAATTGCTGAAAAGTTTTCGATGTAGTTGTGTAAGTGAGGAGCCATGTTCAACGACAAGGTGCAGTTGTGCACATGTAGATCTGTCTTGTTTTTTAGACACAGCAGATATACTTGGAGTAATCTCAAATAAGTCCCACAAATCGATACCGAGGTAAAGTAAGCTCCAAGGATGGGACAATGTATAATTTAATTTATGCTTGCGTCCATTAAATTTTTTTCCGAAAATCCTCGGACGAAAAGACGAAAAATTATGAAATTTCCCAGAAGTATATTGCATAAATAATTCCGAACCAGCCCCCAAAACACTAATGGTAGCACTGCTGTCTAACAAGTCTGTATATTCTTCATCGTGGATCATGACTTTAACATATGGTCGCATGTCTGGCCAGCTAGCATTAATGATAGAGGACAAGATGTTTGATTTTATTTCTTTCCGTGATTTAAATTACAAGCTCATCCTCAAATGACGTTTATAATTATTATTATTGGAGGGAAGGAACTATTTGAAACTACTTCGAGTTGGTCGACGTTGGTGTAAAATTTCGTTTTAGTTATTAGTAAGAATTTCGAGTTTTGTTATGTCTTTTGCATCCCCATTTTTTTGCTTTTCCCTTATCGTGCAACTGTTGCATGAAACCTGCTATCGTATTTTTGTGACAGAGATACCCAGTTTCTTTTTGTACTGTGTAGTGTTGAAATTTAGACCTGGTCGAATTTCAGTATCTATACCTGCAATGTCAAAGGGTAAGTCTTTGTCTCAACAAAATGGCAGCAGAGTGAACCAACATCTTAGCATTGACTTCACCAACATAGGAGGTCTCGATTCAAATCTAAACGAGGTTCATCACTACATCGAAAAAAATAAACCTGACATATTGTTTCTTACCGAAACAATTGTCAGTGGCAAAGCATCGAAATTGGATCTCGATAAATACCGGATACCTAGTTACGAATTGGAACATTTCTTTTATAACAAGCATGGTGTCTGTGCATTTGTTCGAAATTCACTTTCATGTATGAGAATTAAGGCCTACGAGTTGAACTCTAAGCACCATAATTCTATAGCACTGAAGATCTTAGGTGTTGATGAAACTGAATATAATAGGATTATATAAATCCCCAAATTCTCCCCCAGGATGTCCCTTTTTCGATCAAATATCGGCTAATCTAGACAAGATTACCACGGACTACCCCAAAGCAAGACTGGCTATTCTTGGAGACTTTAATATTCATAATAAAGAATGGCTTAAGTATTCATCGCGCAATATTAAATGGTATACTTAACACCAATCTGCCAGGTTTAATAAAGCGCTGGTTGTGCACTACCTAAGAGGCCGACAAACAAATGTTGAGTTCCGTAACTCCAAATCTAACATGAGAGTGCTCAAACAAGGAGTCCCAGAAGGTGGACTTCTTTCACCTTCACTATTCAATCTCTACTTAAGCAGCTTACCTACACCACTAGAAGGAATAACCATCACGTCATATGCAGACGACTGCACGGTGCTTGCAACAGGAAACAACCTGGAACAACTCACTAATGCTCTGAACCACTTACCTTAACATCCTAAACGAATGGTTTAAAACCAGAAAACTGAAACTTTCCACCGAAAAGTCCACATCTACACTTTTCACATGGACAAAGGAGGTGAACACAACACTAAACATCTGCATTGACAACGTGCTTATTCCCACGGTAAAAAATCCGAGACTGCTAGGGGTCACATTCGATCCACTGCTTAAATTCAATGCTCATGCTCAACAGGTGAACGCGAGATTGAAAAACAGGAACAATGCTTTGAAAGCACTAGCTGGCAGTTCATAGGGGAACGATAAAGAAACGATCATAACATACAAAGCCGTATTTTGAATTATGCTGCACTCATATGGACACCGCAAGTCGCTGACACTAACTGGAATAAGTTACAAGTAACACAAAACACAGCGTTGCGAACAGCAACCCATTGTCATTTGATGGCTCACCGAGATCACCTGCACCAAGAATGTAACATATTTCCGATCCGTGAACACAATGAAATCCTCACCAACAATATCTATGGACCTGTCACAAAGAGCAACATCCCTGCAATGACACCTTATCCACAACCACACAACCTAGAGACATAAGGCGTACTGGGAAATTTTTCTTAAGTGATGTCAGAAACAACAAAGTAACAGATAACATTGACGAGCCTACGTTTAAAACGGGGTTAAAAACAATTTACACGAAAGTTGTTGAGGACACAATAAAGAACTACGTTCCAAATCGAGTTCTCAAGAGGAAGCCGCCACAAGTCGCTGCGGAAGAGGTTAAACTACCGCGCAGCACTAGATTCATCCTAGCGCAGTTAAGATCCGGTTGGTCACGCATCTTAAATAAGTATATGACCAGAATTGACCACAATATTGTTGACAAGTGCTCCATATGTGAGGACACGCCACATGATGCCCACCTATTTAAATGTCCAGGAAAACCAACCAACTTGACCACCGCACCGTCGCTACAACAACAACCATAAAATAATAGTTGTACCTTAATTCAAGGTTCGACCCTAGTTTCTCATTTGGCGACCGACTAGAAGTAACGGTGATAGCACATCTTTGTTTCAACATATTTTTCAAATATAAACGTTTAAGGTTCTCCTATGGATGTTATATATTTTACTCGTCACTACAGAACACGCTCTAATTCACTGTGACACCAATACATACTACAGTGCCTGAATCCGCCAGAATATTAATAAACAAGGTGAATTTTTTTTGAGCTGTCGGTGTTTTAGAATATAATTATTCTCAGCGGTCTGCCTGCTGGATGTCCTAAACTCGTCCCCTCTCCGGCATGAAATAAGGGAAAGTTTCACTTTGAGATCTTACACATATTTATTTCAATCGGAAGATCACCATAACCTTATATCACTTTTACAGGCACTAACTGATTGTGATTTGTGACACCTATTGTGTTCTCCTAAACTGAGAAGTTGAGTGTCTTAAAAGAGGATGTAATCCCATATCATTTTTTAAAACATAAGCAGTATAACTGCCAGTTACTTTCGTGAAAGTTTACGACCCGAAGAAAGGAGGCATTTGAACCATATCAAACGCATTCCGTCCAATGGGCAGCTAGAAGCATACTCTGACAACCAACATCACAAAATTGGAAAAAAAACCATAAAAAATTTGAAGAATGATTTCTGTTATAATTTAGGAATAAGTTTACGAGACATGAAACCTTGAACCTATGGCAAGAACTTCATCCTGGTGTGGGTCATGTAGATATTAGAGGAAATAGGATACTGATAATCGGGTCAAACGACCCGTATACTATAACCAGTCACCTAAAAGGAATTCTATGACTAAGGAAGGCCAAAATAAATCTATCTTATGGGTTTGATGTAAATCTACTACTTTACTATTGAATTATTTTAGTATATTAACTTATGTGTCATGTGACAATACATAGAGATGGCGACTTTTGTTTAGACTTTTGTCACGCGAACACTAGTTTTGATAAATGGTTTTAAACAAAATACAAATTATATAGTTTAATGATTAAAGTTATAACAATTCTGGCGACGAAAAATGGTTACGGTTAGTTAAAATAAAGTGCCACCACAGCGAGCATAAATAAATGGCCAAGCAATTTTGAGGTAAACAAGTTTAATAAAAATGTATCGAGTTGGGCAAGATGACTGCAACGCTTGGAAAGCGCATTTCAAATTTTGCAAGTGGAGAATGCGGTAAAAGGTTTTTGCATTTTGTTGGACTTAAGAAGTCTACGACATAGTGTTTGGTCAATTGGTACCGGGAAGTTCGTATACAGCCACATATGATGTGTTGATTGAACATTTGAATCGCCATTTCAAACCAGCACCATTAGAGATACTGGAAAAATTTCGTTTTCAGTCGCGGAAACAACGTGAACGCAAGAATATTTGGTAGGAAGCAAGGAGTTACTTGTAATTTGCAATTAAACGCACACTGCACAGGGTGTAAATTCCAAACCAATGGCGTCCCGAGCGTGTTTTATATGTAGTTCAGAAACGCATTAGCAAATCGATGTCGACTAGGATGGCCCTTAAAAAAATTTTTAATTTTTTGTACGGCCTCCCATTTCGAGTCAATACCCATAAAAATATTATTTGCAAAATTTGAAACCAATCGTTCAATTCTAAGGCTTGCCCCCCTGAAAAGGGTCTTGCTAAATTTTCAGCAATGCGCTTGCAAACATTACGAGTTATACCTGAGAAATTTTAATTTTGATATAAAGTTACGTCAAACTAAGGAACATGCTAATGCTGATGCTTTTTCAAGATTACCGATACAATTGAAAAACTTAATTTCACATGTCGAGTTTGAAGAAACTGACATATGTGAGTTAAATTTAATTGAACGACTGCTATTACGTGTCTCCGAATTAAGACAGGAAATCTTGAGAGATAAATCATTATCTATTTTATTACATAGTCTTCGAACCAATAGCATTGTATTAGCTAAGGATAGATTTAATATCGATCAAAACGAATTTTCACTTCAACAAAATTGTTTGATGCGTGGCTCAAGAGTATCTGTTCCCCAAAGTTTAAGAAAACTTGTCTTAGATGAATTACATAGCAGACATTTTGGAGTTTTTAGAAGGAAGTCCTTAGCTAGAAGCTATTGTTGGTGGGAGGGGATGGATGACAAAATTGAGGAAGTAGCGAAAGACTGCACAAATTGTCAACTTCTTTTAACTAATCCGACTAAAATTTCAATCATTGTTAGGAAACTCCAGTGAAACCTTTTGAGAGAGTTCATGTCGATTTTGCAGGTCCATTTTGTGGTATCTATTTCTTCATACTGGTAGAGGCATTCACTAAGTGGCCTAAGGTTCATCTGATGAACAATGTTGCAAGTTCGAAAAAAATTCAAATTTGTCGTAATATATTTTCCACTTTTGGTATTCCTAATACTTTTGTCAGTGATCATGGGTCACAATTCACCTCGTTAGAGTTTCGAAATTTTTTCAAAATTAACGGCATTATACACAAGACGGAAGCAGTGTATCATCCGGCAACAAACCCTGGCCAAGCAGAAAGGTATGTGCGTACCTTTAAAGAAAAATTGAAACAATTAGGAAATAAAAGAGATAATTTGAATTTGCATCTTTCAAACATACTCCTCGATTATCGGAAAATGGTTAATCCGACTACTGAGAAGTCTCCAGCCGTTGCAACATTTTTAATGAACCGGTTTGGAGTCTTAGGGGGGACCCCCGCATAGGGTCCCAATCTTTACCAAAAGCCTGGGAACATAAGAGACAAAAGATGTACAATGAACGATTAACCAACGTTCAGTAATTTTGATGTTTTTTATTAAATATATCTTTACTGTCCCAAATAATGATCTGCCAAACTATTGCTTTTTCGACTGTGAGACAATGGTACATTAATTTTAGGTATTTTATTGCTACGATTTTACAAAAGCCCAACGTAATACAAAACAAAATTGTTTTCAACTTACACAACACAAAATTTCAATAACAAAACCAAAATCATGTACGTCACTGTCATCAAACAGGTGATACTAATTCCAAGCCTTAAGGTCGACACTAAATCAATAAAATACATACAAAACAATAACGACGTCGATGTTTCTGAGAAATTTTCGAATTTTTTCTGCAAAGAAATTTTGTATTCACCTAGACATAAATTAAAATAATTCTTAAGGAATTCCGTTACAAATTTTTGAATTAACGAGTGGGTTGATTATCTCTTTGACAATAAATATTTATTCTTATTTTACATTCAACTTAGTCTAGAAAATGGTGGTGGGCGAAGTTACAAATTTTTTAGTATTCTAAATTGGCGACGAGGCAATTTTCTCAGAGGTTTTGAGTGAGATTCGTCTACTATTTGAGCGATGTCCTGAACGAGATGGATTACGCTTGAACACCAGAATCTAAGTGCAGAAATCTCGGAAATCTAAATCCTGGCGACTACGAAGTTTTATGTGTAGAAATTTGAAGATGCCGCTGTGTGGTTATTTTGTAGTGTTATCTCACTAGGTGAGATAAAAAGTGAGATAAAATATTTGTTTTTGATCGATTATATTAGATAAAAGAAATCATTTAAACATAATTTATTTATCTCACCTAGTGAGATAACACTACAAAATAACCACCCAGGTGCGGAGCGACAATCACATATGCGCTACGAATTTTTGTCCATCAATTCTCACTTCATTTTTTAGTGTTTGGGTATCCTCTATGATGCAGACAGATTACCATTTAACGTGTACTATTATTTGTCGACAACTGTTTTATTCCAGTTATCGAGAAATCCAAAAATTTCTGGTTCAAGCTAAAAGGACAAAAAGCGTACCTCACAAAACAGTTGGTGAAGACGTATATGATGTAGAGCATTTTAACGCTTAGTAAAGCTAACGAACAATATGCAGAACAACTATCCCCAAAAATGCGTCTCAACAGTTGTGTCCTAGTGTTATCTGTGATTTGAAATATTAAGATACAAGTTTGAGAAGGTAAGGAATAAGGCTAAAAGATGTAATCTTAAATTTGTTTAAGTTGACTGGCTTAGTCTGAAAACCATGAGAAGTCTTAGGGACAGGTACATCCCCACGACTTGCATCTCATAACATATAAGTTCAAATGTTTTCTTATACTCTATAGTAAATAAAATTTTAAAAAAAGTCAAAATAGAAAAAAGTCGAAGCCACAAGAGAAACATTGTTAAATTATTTTTAAAAGTATATCAAAAATTGTGCCGTGCAACATTTAATACAAAATAACAATGTTACTTAAATTTAGTACTCTTCCAAATGACACCCCACTTGCCTGGGTTAAAATTGTGTCTTTGTCCCTCCTTACTTTTAGCCCCACTAAAATATATAATTATAGGTTAGCGATAGTTTTTGTTTAAAATTTACCAATTTTTTCTTCATTATATTTTTTAAAAAAATTATTCTGTTCATTAAGTTCGGAAGAAGACTGGTAGGTACACTGAATCCATCCGTTCATTTCATATCATAGCCTACATTCTTTTGCTCCATAGTGTGGCTATTATTATTACATTTATTGGCAAAAAGCATATTTTGCTGAGTTTTGATAATAAATTGGACATTTTCTAAATTATATATATCAAGCTGGAACTTGGAACCTTGAGACGAAGGAAATTAAAAAAATAAAACAAAAGTGGTGAGTTCCAAATTAAATTTCGTCACAAATCGTGGGGCATCATACACCCTGGGAACGTTTCACGCCGGGATAACTACTAAAATGAGGAAATGATAAGGTAGTAGGTTGCACTGTCCACTTAACAAGATTTGAACTTGAAACGGATGATCAGGATGAACGTGAGTCCCACTACTCTTGTTTTTATTTGTTTCGTTCTTTTAAGCATTTAAATGCCAGGCTATTTCGGGTTTTTCACGGTTTTATATTTGTGTGTCTTATTGTCTACTTTTTTTGTATTTAGATGAATTATTTGATACCATAATAATTTAATATTGAAGGACTTGCAGAAGTGTTTCGTATTCTGAGGGGAAGAGCTCGAAAATAAATTTTGAAGGAAGCCTGAATCGATCCGTTCATTTCATATCATATCCTACATTTTTTTGTTCCATAGGGTGGCTATTATTACATTTACGGACAAAAAGCATTTTTGCTAAGGTTTGATAATAAGTGGGACCACATTTTCCAAATTATATATATCATGGGACTTGGAACGTTGGGACGAAGAAAATTAAAAATAAGGAGAAGTGGTGTGTTCCGAAATATATTTCGTCACAAATCGTGGGGACGTCCCACACTCTGAGAACGTCTCACGCCGGGATAACTACTAAAATGAGCAAACGATAAGGTTAGTAGGTTGCACTGTCCAGCAAGATGTGAACTTAAAACGGATGATCACTAGAACCACATGTCAGACAACGGATGGTTAGATGAGTCCAACTTCTTTTGTAGTTATGTTTTTATTTTTTTCGTTCTTTTGAGCATTTAAATGTCAGTTAGCAATTTCGGAGTTTCAACGGTTTTATATTTGTGTTTATTGTTATCTACTTTTTTTGTATATCGATGGGTTGTTGAATTAATTTAAAAGTGTAGGTAGTGAAGAAGTTGCGGGGAGTGTCCCGTTTTGTGTGGAGTTAACAGTAGACTTCAGAACCGCACAACCCCGCTGAAAATTTGGAGACAATGGGTTGAGTGAACATGGTCAAAGGATCTCAGGTTAGGTAGTGAGTAGGCTATCGAAATTTTTTTCTGATTTTTATTATTAATATAACCTCTTACTTCTAGGACTAGCTGGATGCCAAAAAACAAAAAACCAACTGAGTAACTAGGCAATTTCTATGACCTTGCAATCTGGGCTCCTAACTGGGAGACTATGTGACCCTGCTATACGTTATAGTATGTTGTGGCACTGCTATACGTTACGTTATAGTAATTTTCTTGTCTCACAAAGTTACAAGGAACCCAACTCCTTGCCATAAAGCCACAGCCAAAAAAGGGCGGTGGACCAATGTGAATATTTCCATCGGTATATTTTGTATCAAATCAGTAATTATAAAAATTTATATAATTTATATTTGTGAATTAAATACTGAACTGTTTTTGTTTAACTGTTATTGGATTTCAACAACGACTCACCCTTTGACATTGTAATAATAGTGGCAATTAGAAAAACAAAAGGCAAATATCAAAAACAATAAATTAAAATAAAAAAACTTACTAATTCCATTTATTCAGATGACACTTCTTTTGATCATGGATGAATGATTTAATATCTTCACAATCCTCATCTTCATTACAATCTGCCTTATTGCGTTCACCATAGAAGCATATCAAAAACTCTCCAAATGTTGTCGGCAAATAATTTTTAATAAGATCTGCACGTAAATTTGTAATCTTTGTTATCTCCACATCTGATACAACCCCCTCCCATTTAACCGGTGTGTTATCCAACTGTGAACATCTCATTTGTGTTTTTACTTTATTCACATATTCCCATGCTGCTTGATGGCAATATTTATGATAAACCGCCCATGTAAGATGTGGTGACGGTACATCATCGATATGATCCGCTTTAGACCGTGTTAATATATTTTCATACATTTTAGATGATTGGGAGGAGTGGGCAATGTTAAAATTGGATGTCATGTATGGAAAGGTTAGGAACACTGTTGCTAATACACAAACACTTATTTGAAGAAGAGTTATATATTTTTCAGTCCGATGATTTGCAGCCATTACACAGGATCCAATAAGAGCGATTATTAAAGTAATAACAGCTGATAAAAATCGAAATGTTGGATCTGTCAATGATAACCATTCTAATGCAGCGAAAATTGGAATCAATAATGTTACGATTCCGAATAGAGGAAGAAATAATAAAAGTCCAGCTAATCCTAACGTTGCTCGTACTAATCCAAACATTGTAGCACATTGTGAACTTACGATACAAATCTGTAACCAACTTAATGTAACACAATGAGGGATTACATATCTATAGATTCCTCTCCAATTACCACGACGGGCTAGATAAACTAAAAAGCTTGGAATCGATAGATATAACAACGTACGACAATTTAAACAGAATTCAATTCCATTTCCTATAACAAACGATGAAAATGTTGGAACTTTTAAATCTAAAAATCTCCATCCAGTTATCACAACATCATCCATTTCATATGGATATTTCGCTAGCACATTCACCCCGAATGAGAATAGGATTAAGTAGTCCGGAATCGGTTTTGAAGTGTACATAAACGAAAACATTGTTATAAAAATTAATAAAAATGAGATTACTGTAATTTCTGAATGTAAGATCATGTGGTCATTGATTATGATTGGATGAAGGATTATGTTGACAATAAATGAAATAAAAAAATATAAATACGGTTTTTGATTATTTTTGATGAATTGATGTTCACTTTGTTCAACATTTATCCGTTCATCACCATAACTTAAAAACAAACCCGACCATATACGATAATCAATAAAGTCATGTTTTGATTTAAGCATTTTAAAACTTGAAATAACCATAATGAATAGTGTAAAAAAGTAGCTAGCTATTGGAATAAAACTAATCAAATTTTCAAAAGCGAAAATTGCATAAATTATAAAAATTAAAACAAATTGTAAATTAGATGACAATGTTCCTGTACCAGGGAATGATGAAATTATTTTAACGAAACGATGATAGAAGAGATTAAAAAATAAAATTGGATGTAGAAGAACACGATGGAAACATGGAATATGATCTAGGGTTTGAGGAGTTGGTGTGGATAATGTTAGTTCTTGACTTACAAGCGGCAATTGCCCATTTGAATATGTCACAGCAGCTGCTACAATATTTGCTTCCGTTAGTATCTCAGGATATGTTATATCTATTCGTGGAATACGACGGATTGGTGGAGAGGTTGGCGGTCGAATACCGTTTCTATCTATTTTCTCTATATTCTCATCTGTGTCTGTATTTTTATTACGTTTTTGTAATTTATATATTTCTCTCATTTTTCCTTCTAACTGTGCTGCTGTTATGTATTCTTCGCCGTTTGATAAACAAGCAAATAATTCACGTGCCGCTTTTCTTGCAGCTCGTTCACCCGGTGTCATTGATAAACATGACCTAACCTCACATTCATTTGATTCTGTTATTCCACGACGTTCTCGATAACATTCTTCCAATAAAACAAGAGCATTCTCGTGTCCTTGTTGTGCGGCACGTAATAACCAATGAACACCTTGGGCATGACTACCAATAGGATCAGTTTCTGTATCTTCCTTAAGTAATTGTCGCGCCAAATCATATTGAACATCTGAACATCCATCCTCAGCTAGGTGATATTTCAAATTACGCAGGGATGTTCGATCTATAAACAAATCATTTATAACATGTAAATATTACTTTTAAATATATACCAAAATTAAAAACCTTGTAAATTCCATTTTTTTCGTTGTGAATTAATTTCAACCGGAGTTTTTGCGGCCCAATTCGCCATTTTAAGCGAATTATCAATATTTGTTTGATTTTATTAATAATCAATAATGTTATTATTTCAATTTATAACTAGTTTTTATGTATGATCTCAGATTAATCGTTTTATTAATGTTTGTATTTTTGTGTCACTGTCAAGAAAATGATGTTTTATTTTTGACTGTGGGTGGTGAATATAAATAAGTCGTTATAAATAATTGTAAAATTTTGTTTCGATTATATCAGATATAACATTATTTTCTTTATAATCGGAATGAGATATAAAACGTTTTTTTTAGTAGGATTTATTGAATGCAAATAAATTTATATTTTAATTTAGAAAAATTTAAATGGAATTTATAACCCACAATAATTCGAAAATCGAAATGGGGAATATAAAAAATGAGTATGTTTATTACATATATATACCCAATTTTAAATGTATAAAATGAAAAATTCGTTTTTCGAACTCATCATATTTTACTTATGTCGACTTCTTTTTGTCCAGAGCGAGAAGGTGATTATTTTTTTCATAAAAAGAACATGAAAAAATATGAGTTTTGTAGTTGTATTTGTGAACTGTCATTGAAAATTTTTGTAATATTTGTATTTAATTAATTAGTTTGTTGTTACTTTTTAGCTTAAAACACGATTTAAACAATATTTTATTTAAAAAGTAACTATTTCACTATTAAAAAAATAATAAGTAAATGACGTTTTGTTTGTTTACTAATTTTGACAGATTTTTTTAATGCATTTGTATTCTTTATTGTATTTTATGTTTTGCTCTAGCTAAAAATCTAGATTCAAACAAATATTTTTCGGGCAAAAAAAATCATTTTTTTGGTTACATAGAACACGTAATGTCAAAAAAAAATTGATCTCAGATCAAAATGGGGCGTATTAGAGCAATTTTTTTGGCAAAAAGAATTCGACATTAATTTTTCAAAATTGTACTTTTGTGAGATTAATTGTTTTTATTTTTTAAAATAATAGAGGATACTAATTTATTTGGGATTTTTGAGATCAATTAAACTCAAGTATGTAATAAAGTAATTGGAATTTGTTCAATTCAAAGGTATGGTTTGATGTTTCTCAGAAAAAAACTACTGCACATTTTTCGTGTTTCGGGTGAATTCGAACCTTCCTCGTCAGTGCCCGGCTCGAATCCTTGGACAGTCGACACGCTATCGATTACGCCGTTGAGGCGATGACAATTTCGAAGTTGGAACTTCTTCATCACTTATTTATTTTTACTTAAGTTGATTTTTCCACTATCATTAGACTCCATATTATGGAAATGTTTTTACATTATATTGGATTTTTTGCATTAAATTTCTTGACAATACTACTGAAGATACTAATGATTTCACTAAATCATCTCTGATTGGACCAAAATTACCCTTGCTTTGGGTAATTTTTGTAGCATTGACACAGTTCAATGTTCATCGTCAATTGTTTTGAAATATTAAAGCAAGTGTTCGTATGTTTTGAGACATTCGAGTACAGTTTTGCGGTATAGACATATTAGAAAGAACTTGTAGCTTCATCAGATGTTGACTATTGACTGTTTATGGGAGATTAAGGCCCGCTATACACTTGAGCTAAGCTATAGCTTAGCTTACCTTATATACAAAAAAACATAGTTCGCATAGCTTAGCTCAAGTGTATAGCGAGCCTAAAGCACATTTTCGTAGCTCTTGGACATTGTTCAAAAATTTAAATTCTCAAGATCCCACGCCGTCAGAAAAACAAATTTCTGTCCGAACAGCATATATAACTGAAATGATTAACCGAATCAAATTGTGATATAATATTTCAAAATTTATTTTCACTCAATCGGCTACCCACTGTAAAACACTACAATCGAAAACCGAACGCAGCCACAAAATAAAAACAAATATTTCCCCTTAAAACATGACATCGATGATTCATTTGCGAAATAATAAAATTCATTCATAAAAATTGTACAACTTGACAGTTCCAAGTTTGTCTTCAAAAGAGAAAAATTTTGTTTAATCATAAAATTAAAATAAATCATAAAAATGTCCGATTTTGTTAAAATAAATATAACTAATTCTAAAACAGATGCTGTTGCATTTGAAAAAAAATTTCCAAAAGATATGAAAATATTGGAATTAAAGGTATGTTAAGTAAAAACCTGCGGCGCCGGTTGATCTAGAACAAATATGTAGTACAAATTAATTGATTTTTCTTTTACCTTTTTTCAATTAGAATAAATTAGAAGTCATTACAGGAGGATGCGCTTCAACAATGATTTTAGATTTATATAACGGTGATACTTTAATAACAAAATTTACAAATAATGATGCGGTAATAGGATCATACCCAATTGAGGATGGAATGAGAATTCATGTCACGGATGATTTTCAATTCACAAACGAAACTGTAGAAAAATTTGAATTAACCGAAGAACAGTATAAAGAGAAACAGGATACGTTAAGAAATTTTTTGAAAACGAATCGTTTAGGAAAATATGATGAAGAAGAAATGAAAACAATCGAAGAAAAGAAAAAACTGGCAGCCGAAGAAGAATTGAGACAAGCAGAGTTATGTGTTATTGGAGCTAGATGTAAAGTAAATGTGAAAGGACAACCGACACGGATTGGAACAATTATGTATAACGGAGGGTTAGAAGATAAACGTGGAACGTTTATCGGAGTCAAATGGGATGAACCACTGGGTGTTAATGATGGATCGTAAGATATGGTCATAATTGAATTTTTCTGTTATATATTCATGTATTATTTATTTTTAGAATGAACGGAAAAAAATATTTCGATTGTCAACCCAAATATGGCAGTTTTGTTGCACCATCAACCGTAACGGTTGGTGATTTTCCTCCAGAACAATATGATCTTGAAGATGAAATATAATCAAAATTGGATTAAAATATATGTGAAGAATTTTTCAAAATTAATTTAAATTATTTTTTATGGTTGAAACAACCTGGAGCATTTACTAAATTATTAAGATATATTTTATAAATTGTATAAGTTTTTTTATGAGAAATCAAATAGAGCTAAAACGAAATTAGTAAGTTTTACAATTTGTTATTGCAGATAGAATGTGGGTGCAGTTTTATGATTTTGGAATACGATGAATCATATTTTGATGAATACTATATTTGGAATATATGAATTAATGAGTTACGATTTTTATTGTATGTTGGTAGATTCACGTTTTATGTCTTGGCGGATCTTACAAACCTCATTTGCTGGTATTTTATGCTTTTCCTTTATGAACAATGTACATTGCTTTGAACAGTGCTACTGCTTTAATTTGTTCAAAGATTTCGTTTAAATTCTTGGAATGTTCACCTCTTTATTCATTACGTACCAAGTACATAAGACACATCCTCAAATATAATCCATACACGTCTAATTAAACCTTCAAATGTCGGTGGTTTAGCAAACTACCCGAATGGCATTACATTAAACAGCCCTGACCTATTACCCACGCTAAACTCTGCCTTTTCCCATTCATCCTAAAATTTCACATGCAATAACAACGATAACGTGTCAGGGATATATCCCATATGTAATGGGTAGCAATCTTTCTTACTGGTTTCAGTTTACTCTAGTCGCCACAGAATCTAGCAATCCCATCGTTCTTTTCGACCCATACCACAAGTGAATTCCATAAACTATCTAATTATTCGATAATACCAGTCGTTTTCATATAATCTACCATTTCATAAGTTCCTTCCTGTTAGTGTAAGGATAATCTTCATATGGTGTTTGGCGAATCTTCAACATTTTTCCTTTCTTCAGAGTTTTTACTGAATTTGACAGGTTCATTGAGTATTCTAATAGAATATTCTTAAGTTTTTATCTGGTACAACAAATTATTGCCCAATCGCGATTCCTCAATGATTTCAAACATTTTTGTTGGCTTCCATAACCCAATAACCTTGGTGACCCAAGACCTCCATCCAATCATTTTCAGACGATTGTCTCGGTATTAAGTAGCAGCTTTTCTATGCGTTTCAATGCATTTCAATTCACAATTGATTCTGCTCCTGTAATCTAAAACCAGATGTAGTCATTTTGGAGGTACAGTGCTCTTTCGGGAGATTTTGCAACTCAGATTTCCTGTACTCCTTTCAAAATTTTTGTACATTGTTCTCCTCAAAACTTATGATTGTGATTATCGGATCGTGCCAAATCATCGAAAAATCAAATAATCGAAAATTGTTACATCGAAGAATATCAATAAATCGAAAAATCAAACAACCGAAAATTATAACAAAAAAATTATAACACTGAAAGTTCACATAACCTCGCACAACGAAACTGCTTACATTTCAATAAAATCAAAAATTGGGATTCGTTCAAGGAGTCGAATTTTTTAAATATAAAGAACGATTAAAACATAATGTAAATATTTGTAGAAACCCATCAAGTAATAAACATGTATCATAACCACCTCGATCATGAACTGTATTTACGACAATTAAAATCAGTCATGGCATGTTAACTCATATGAGCTATAAAAGAATATAATTTTAACTTCACCACAGTTTTAAATTGTGTGAAGTAATGCAATCTATCGAGAAAGAAAAATCTTACATGCCCCAAATTTTGTCTTGGACCATTCTCTATCTAAATAGCCAATAAAAAGTTTGGTGTAAGTCTGTGTGTGTGTGCGTGATATTCCTGCATAAGATCATGATGAAACTTTGGCAAATGATCCAGGTTCACTTGAAAATGGAAGATCTGGATTCATTTCAAGTTTGGACAAAACGGCAGGGGTCTCCCGAACACCTCTAAGTTTAAACCTAAAATAACTTCTAATCCAGGCTTATGATCTTATGGAAACCTGGTTGGTGTATAAGTTTTTAGTACTGTTTTCAAAATTTCTGCATACCACCTTCCGGTTTGTCACTTCCGGTGAAAAAGTTTTTTTCCAGGTGATTATCCCTACTGTAGCCTACAATTACCGTTCGATTTTCATGAAACGTTGGAAAAAGCTTTCAAGTAACATGAGAAAGATTTTATCAGCTTTTGTAGTACATTTGATAAAGGACTGGGGGGTCCACCATACAACAGGTGGTTTTATCCACCATGTTTTTTATGTGTGTTGGGAGCATACCACATTCGTTCGTAAATGAATTTTAATGACACTTTGGAAAAAGATGCAAATATGTATGGCAAGGAACTGATTAGTTTCTGAGCGACAGTGAACAATGTGGTTGGGGTTCCTCCGAGCACTTGTTTTTTTTAAAAGCTCAATAACATCTGCATTTAGTATGGTTCACAACAGTTCTGCATCCCAACTTCCGGTTTTTCACTTCCGGTAAAAAATTTTTTTGCAATTTTTTTAAATTTTGTGTGTTTATGCACACTACAGCCTACAATAATGAAGAGATTATGATGAAACTTATAAAAGAGGTTTCAATTAGCTTGAGGCGATAATTATTATCTTTTGGAACACATTGATGAAAGTGGCGGGGTTCTACCATATAACTGCTGACTTTCCACATCATGTTTTTAAAGTTTGTTGGGAGCATAAAGACTTCATTCAATAATCAATTTTAATGACACTTAAGAAAAAAGATGGAGACATAAATAACAAAGAACTGATTAGTTTTTGGACAATATTGGAATAAGTGGGAAGGAATGAGTTTTGAAATCTCAATAGCACTTGTACCTGATAATCGAATTAGATGAAACTTGGTACATAAGCATTTAGAACGGTTCACAACAGTTCTGCATCCCAACTTCCGGTTTGTCACTTCCGGTAAAATTTTTTTTTACTTTTTCTACTACAACAGAATTTATGTTTGTTGGGATACTACTTTAATATTTTTATAATTAGAACTATGCGAAATCTATAACATTGGTTAGCCTTTAATTAAAGTATTTGATGGATATCACTATATATCCAGAACACTATGTTTCCCGAGCTGTGGTGAAGTCAGCCTATGCATCAGTGTCGCAATATTTTTTTATATGAGAGAAGTGCAAACATACCTTTTGTGTTAACGTAACGCCTCATCCATCTTCTGTCGCTTTGGTGAATATCCATAGTGTTTTTACTTGCAAATGTGTTTTGTGAAATATTTTTTTTCCCATTTTTTACACCAATTGTTACGGATTTATTTATTTTCTTGCTACAAAACATGTTGAACCACTATATATTTATTTCTTATTAATAAAAATTTCTTTAAAAAACTTGTTTTCGCAAATATGAATATTCGTTAAAATCTACAAACCTTTTCATCTTTTCGTTAAAGATGATAAAATAATATTCTTCATTGATGTTGTAATAACTTAAATTAAATTGTATTTTTCACAAACAATTTTGCTTGAATTCAAAAGAAAAACTTGCTATAAAAAAATTGTTTCCATAAAATTATTTCATCTTCTATTTATTAATAGATTTCTTTATAATTATTTTTTTTCCATTTGATTTATTTTTTTTTTATATATATATTTTGATTGATTAAGACAATTTAATTAATTAACTAAGATAAAATGGTTTTAAGTCTATTCCGTATAGTAAAAATAAATTATATTTTTCATTTAACGTTTATAAATGATTTTGCTTTTTGTTGTATATTTTCATTTCCTCCAAAAATATATATAATCAATTAAAATTATCTAGTCTAAAGTTAACTAAAGTGATGCAGTTAATAGTATTTAGTTATAATTGAACTACGTTTCATTTATATTTAGGATTTTTGTTTAAATTCTTGTACATTCTTTGTTTGATATAAATATTAACTACAAGCTCTCTCATCGTCACATTTTATATCGTTTAAAAATATGACAAAAACTTACATATCTATTGGTAGAATATCTGGAATTAAATAATTACACAAATCTTCTTCTGAATTTACAAAAATAACTTTTTGTGATGTTTTCTCATCCAACCATCCTCGTATAACCGGCCACACCGTTGAAAATATTGTTGGTGAATTTATAATTAAACAAACACCCAAACGTTCGGGATAATGTTTCCCCAATAACCATATTAAATTCTTAACTAATTGATAATCTAAATTTGAGGTTGAAAATTCAGATAAATCAAAAACAATACATAAATTATCAATGACTTCTTCGAAACAACGTTTACATGCTTCTTCCAGACAGTGTACGATAAATTTGGTTAGTTCATCGATATCACGTTTTTGTGCATTATGATTTTTGGCCGGAATATATATAACAGGACGTCCTATTAAATCACGATGGTTCAAAACACGAGCTTTATCTTTATTATTTTGTATAATTGAAGTTTCTGATATGTTTTGTACGCCATATTCTTCTTTCCATTTGTTTGTTTTTAAAATTCCCTGGAAAGAAATAAACAATTTTGACATTATTTGTGGTTATTTATTCATCAATGGGAAATTGTTCATGTTAGCAGTTGCTTGTTCTACTGGACATTCGACAACTAAGTCTACGTCCCAGACATTCTCGGCAACTAAGTTTTGCCAAGTATAATTAGTAATTACGACAAAAGCACACAATTCTGTTTAGCTAAATAGCTGCTGGTACGGTTCAAAATGCAAAGCCGAATTTTTCGACTGAAGTGCGTGTTTGTGCTTCCCACGCAAATAGATCCAAACTTTTCTTAAAAAGTAAATTAGTTCAAGAACACAAGAGAAATAAAGAGATATAGTGATCTAGCTATTGCTCATAAAAGAAATTACTAAAACCGGGGAACGCCGGTCGAGTTCAATTCCATTATTTGTTATAAAATTGATCGAATCGCCTCTACTACTATGGCCCACAAACTCCTGCAATTAGTACTCTTAGCCGGCATCTCAAGATGAATGGGGTTTCGCCCTAGAAGCTCTCGGAACCCAGTTCTGACCATGCTCCATCACAATAATTTCCAAAAAATGTTCAAATCCTACGCTCCGTTTTTTTGGTAAAGAAGCAGCTGTTACGAACTTCACTGCTTTGAGCTCTCCTAGCTCTCCTATACCAGTACTGGGTATTAAAAGAAATTTTAAACCAACAAAAACGTGGCATTGTCCAATAGATGCTCAGAACTGCTCAGGTTTTACCACACAACCAATTAACTCAAAACTCTATAGCTCCAATTGTTGTCAAAAATCCAGTCAACATACCAGTACAAGGGCTCAGGTTAGATTGCAGTACCGAGAACTGACAAACATTAAGAGCAATTGTGTATTATAATAAAAAGTCGAAAATTCGCAGATAACTCTAGTCAATATTAATATTCCAGCAGTAAGCCGCTTTGATGCAGGTTATGAACCGTCCATCGAAGATTTATTTCATACCAATGACTGTCCGAAACTCAGAGATGTAAATGCACACCAAGATCTATGGCACTCCCGCCTGAACACCGATTCACAAGGCGAAAACATTTTGGAGTCCTTAACGAACCACAATTAACAAAGGTAACAAATAACTTATACTCATCTCTAATGTTTGTCGTCCTAGTATGTAACTAAAGGCGATTGCAGAATGGAGTTCCGACCTTCTATCGAAATCAGATCATGTGCCGATCATCATCACCTTAAGTTAAAGCCGTTTCATCTCTCAAATAAAATCCGAGAAGAAAACCAACTTTAATATTAACAAAACGGAGTACGATAAGTTTACCAATTTCACTGAAATTGTATTCAATAAATAATTTTTACCAATCGACACTCTCTATGGGGAAAACAAGTTTTTAATAAAGATAAAGCCAGCTTGATCTCTCTTGCGAATGTCATCTCTATGATTGGCAAACGCCCATCAAAGAGATGACATTCGCAAGAGAGATCAAGCTGGCTCAAGAAGCCGGGATCAAGTCTTAGAACAAGAAAAGTTTTTGATAGGTCATTAAGGACTTAACTCATCCTCGACAACCTGGAAATAACTGCATGATTGGGAATTTGATTTTCAATTATATCCCAACTGGAAATCCCAAAAAATGTGCAACAAAATTTAACACACAGTTTACAGAAAAGCTACGTAAACGTAAAGTTGCTGAAAATCAGTATAGAATCCGAACGAATCATGAAATCAGACAGCTTCTTGGAGGCTGCGATGTAATCGGATTCATTAAATCTAATCGGATTAGATGGTTTGGTCATGTAGAAGGGCTCAATTAGATAGAATGATAAAAAAAGCGTCCCAACAACAACCAGCTGG